>JAUTDX010002788.1:0-34980 GCA_030844895.1 Ambrosia x helenae | reverse complement strand
TTCTCTTAGGATCCCTAGCAACTTGGATCACCTCTAAGAGTCACCACCCTTTATCATCACTTGCACCTTTCACAAATTATTAGTTGGGTCACCTCTAAGAGTCACCACCCTTCATGATCACTTGGCACTGATTCACAAATTAGTTAGTTGGGTCACCTTTAAGAGTCATCAGCCTTCCCCGTCACTTGTACCGGTTCACAAATTAGTTAGTTAAGTCACCTCTAAGAGTCACCACCATTTCCTTATCAATCGACACCTTTTCACAAATTAATTATCAACATTAATCTCCTCTAAAAGTCAATCATCTTTCCTACAATTAGCAACTTAGGGCAACTTGTAAGAGTCACCACCCTTCCTGTCCTTCCCACTGTTTCAAAAATTATTACACATACAATTTGCAACACCATAGCACAAAAACAATACATATCACAAAGACCGATTCCGACTTGCAAGGTTTTTTTCTTAATTTCCAAATCCATTTGATTTTAATAACCCGCTCCAATATCTTTCCTTTCCCACATCTCATTTCACCAACACAATTTATGATTGTTTGCAGCCGTTTCCAGATTCATCATTCAATTCCTTTTTGGTCTGCAATTATTATAGTACATAAGAATTGAGAGTGCAGATTCCTCTTTGGTCTTGGTCTGATTTTGAAGATTAATATGAAGATTGGTTCGTTTGAATTGGAAAATCGCATTGTTCTTATCAACAGAATTCACATAATATTGTTTAAAATCAAATCGGTGATTTGTGGAAATAAAAATAATTCATATTTCGGTTTAGTCATAAAACATCAAAAGAAAAACTTTCGAACCAATCATACGAAATTAATATTTTATCGGATTGAAAATCACAAACAACCTTGCAGAAAAAAGTCTGAACGGTGTTTTGAATTTATCACAAGTCAAAAGAATAAAGTCAAATATCGAAGGAAAAAACATTGTGTTATGAGTGCTTAATTTTTTTTTATTAAAATAGAAATTTTAATACTTCTAATTTCAAAAGAAACAACCGAACAAATAAAGCCACAAAAAGAAAAGAAATAGTTTTACTTAAAAAATAGTTTATTTAATTATATTTCTTAAACTATGTAAGACGCTGAAATTGGAGATTTTTGTCTTTGAATTAGGTTTTACCTGAACAATTTGTTTTGTTATCATGTCTATAAATTTAAAACTTTATTTATATTTGAAACCCCATCTTTATTTATATATTTATTTATTTTAAACACATCTTATATCAGAGTTTAAGTGGAAGGTCCCAATTAATTATACAAAACGTCAAACTTTTATTCATTATAAGTACTATTTTACAACCATTAGTTTGCCAAAACAAGTTTGACTACCATTCTTGATATTTTACAAAAGCATGTTCGATCTCTTTTAACTGCAAGACTTGATCTGGTTCAGCCTCCTGCATAGACCAATCACCTGAAAGTATATAAATAACTACCAATTAGCTTTCGCTAAGTGAGTGTACATTAAATCACCCTGTCCCATAATCACAATAACGACACACAACAATAGAACCATACAACTTCCATATGGTCTAAATCGCAAAACTCCATGCGATTATTCATTGGATGAGAAAACACTCTGAGTCCAATAATTCACCAAGATCGCCAACTTCCAGCGATCTCATGTTAAATCAGAAAACTCCCATCTGATTCAACATATACTAATAAACATTCCAATATATATTAATCAAATAAGAACTATAATCCACTCATACAGTTCTAACACATAATTAGCACATATTGCATATATACTTTCAAGGCATGTAACACTCACCTCTATACGTCACCGTCCTTTCCACGATGCTTATCAATCCTAGATCGATACTCGTCCACCTATTACAAATACAATATTTGTAGATTCTTCTTCTAATATATACTACTATTACTTTAATATTAGGAGTAATGTATGTATTTAGTTGTTGTAATGGTATCGTAATTATCTACCACTTTGACTATGATTATTATTACTTTTATCATCATAATGATTGAACTTTAATACCAATAACTACTTTTGGGATAACTATAATACCTCAACTTTAGAGATTCTCAATAACCTCCTCGCGATACCTTACCACCACCAGAACTAAAGTTCAACCGTCACCCTCTTGAGAAATATGAACTAGTTAAATACAAAACTCAAATTATTTTTTGTGAACTGATTAAAATATTAAACAACATCATTTTAAGTTCATTTCATTTTTTTTCCAATTATAATGATGGAGACACTATAAAATCAAGTTCTTGAACCTAGTTTAACCCCCTCCTACTAACATGTACATATATGGTTCTAATGTAACATTTGCATACTATTGTGTTTATATAGTTGTTTTCTCGGAGACAAGTGTGTATATGCTAAAGCTTATAAATGTGGTGTGTTGTGTTAAACAGACACGACACATTTAACGCTATTAAATACAATAAGTTCAATAAAATGAATGCCATAAAATAGTTAGCACAATTATTGAAATAAATTAAAATACTTATTACATAAGATTTTAAAGTGATGTGTAAAATGAGTCTCTATCAACATGTTAACTTATCTGGTACAATTACTTAAACATGTTATGCATGTCTAAACGAGTAAAATGGGTAAAATCCATTTAGCCATGTTTTAACCAACTCTAATGTGTGAACAAGTTTATGACCCATCCTGTTTACCCCAAAGCCATCAGTTGTTGTATATTATGTCCGATTGTATATTTGGTCATGCCGTATATTCTCAGCTCTAGTATAAATATGTTCTAAGTAAATCGCGTTTGAAGTTGTCACACCCCGCCAAGGCGGAAACACGGGGATGTGGTTCGAAAAGTTTTCAAGCACAAGGTTCGAGCAACACATAAAATGTAATTTAAATAGATACCATCAAGAGATAATCATTGTCATACATTATTAAGAAAAGCGTAATATTGTCTGAAAAAAACCATTGTATCAATACCAAGACATAACATAACCAACATTAATGAAATCCACCCAGCAATGGTACCACGATGTGCATGCTCAAACCCCACTCCCAAGTCTCCGAACCGCATAGTCAATTACCTAAAAAACATGCATAAAATATTTGTCAACATAATGTCAGTGAGTTCACAGTTTTTAATGTATTATGTAATGTGCTCGTGAAATTCGTGTATGACCAATCATAGGCTAACTAAGCGAAGGATTACTGTTTCAAACCATGAGTCCTATAACCAAACCTCTTGACTGTTGTGCCTCGCGCATTGTACAATAAAGACAACGTATGTATAGTAGAATACTAACACTCTTTTGTGTGTAAGCGGTTAGAGCGACTAACCAAGATGGGGGTGTTAACCCAATAGATCTATTTAAGTGTTCGATGGCTATTGTTAGCTAACGGTTACAGTGTAATGTAAGTACGAGGACTGTTGATCTCATGAACCGAATATCTCATGTTCCACATGGTAGTCATGACAGGATATCACACCGAATGTAATGTACCAGAAATGTAGCATGTTTATGCCTAAAAATGTAAAAATAGTAAAATGGGCACGTGAAACTCACCTGATGATAGGACGTGTGGTCTGGTAAAGCTGAGATGTGGGGTAACAAACGTCCCGACAATGATTGCCCTATGATTATCAAGGACATAGTAAGTTGTACGTTCTTGTCGTTTATCATAGAAGTTGTTCACCGACTTGTGGACCTTTGTGTTAGTTATATGTGGGCTATAGTTGTGCACGTGACAATTATTACCTGTTTCATGTGTACTTTGCAATATATACGGTTTCTTATTCTCAGATGTTTTATTGTGAGAACATATCTGTTGTTAATAAAATGGGGGCCCACACGTCATCATGGGTGTAGAATATTCCCAATCTTAACACGTGTGGTTGTTTTATGGTAAAGCGAATGTTTTAACACATGTTTATATCTTAAAATGTCAAAAGATAGCATTAACACATGTTATAGCTAGTTTAACATATGTTTTTTTATAAAAGCTCAAAACTTTACTTATACACCTTGATCAAGTCCGTGTCTTGTGTTCACTAATTCGACTCCCACTTGCTCGTGTGTAGTTGTAAATGAGTTTATAAACACGTGGGTGTATAACACCATGCAAGATCGTGTATATTTTTATATAAAAACAAAGTTATATTAAGGCATGTACATTCATTATGTTTTAGTTCTACATTTGGATTTATTGAAAAAATGTGATGTCTAAACATATATGTAGTGTTTGGCCACTGTGATTCAAGTATATATGTGGCTGATTCTTCATGTGTGTGCCTGTATGTATGTGTGCGTGTATAAATAGGTATGTGTGTATGTAAGTGATAAAAAACTAACATTTAACAAGATAATGTCCTCAAAATAACTAAACTTAGGTGTGTCATGGGCCCGTTACACAATGTTTTGAGGGCCGAGGTCGGGTTAACAGGGAGGTCGATGATTATAAGTGTTCAAATAAAAGTTATAGTAAGTAGTGGATACCTAGTCGATGTGAAAGTATAACCGAGTGCTTGAACCTCCAAAGCTTCCAATCCAAGTGAGTCGAGTCTTTATAACTTCGAGGTGGAAATTTGATTATGGTTTTGTGTTGGTGTGGTGAGGGTCTGCTGAGAGAAACAAGAAAGGAAGAAGGAGTTTGTGTGCGCTAGTGCAAGTGTCTAAATTCAATCACAGCCTCTTTATATAGTCTCCCACATGGCATGTCAATCCCGTTGCTCCTTGAGATCTTGCAAGTACATTCCACATTGGTATAAAACTTTAATATAGAATGAAAGAGCTACAAGCTTCTTGTGGTCTTGGGGTTTGGCCGATATCAAACAAAGAGGATCAATGTGTTTTTAGATGAAAATCAAACCTATGGATGATCTTAATGAGGCCTATAGTGTATAATGATAGGTTTTGTCTGTAAGTGTCATGCATGAGTGTAATGGACAAAATCAATTAATAATCAACAAGATTTGGTAAGGTTTCTAGTGTTCTTTGGCTGCCACGACAAGGAAAGGAAAAGGAAGATATGTGGGATGTGGACAATTCAATCAAGAGAATGTCATGGTTGTGAGGTCAATGTCGGCCATCTTCCCAAAGGGGAACGGTTGTCATTCATGAAGGTATGGTTGTGTAGAATTGTCTTGTTTCCCATTTTGGTATAAGTAAGGTTGGTCATGTATGATGGTTTCTTTTTGTCCTTATCTTCGGCCAAGTGAAGAAAACAAGATCAAAGTTTTTGTGGTAGGATATCAAGCATTGAGAAGGTTATGACAATAAGACTAGGGCCTAAATTGGGTAATATGATGATTGAATGACAAGGACGTGTGCCTTGTCCAAGCTTCGGCCGATGGGTGTCAAGGGAAAAGAGAATCACCTAGCTCAAGTACAATACCTCATCATGTGTTATGTCCCTTTCAAGGTTGAATGTTGGTTTGTTTTGTTGTGGTTGTCTTCGGCCGAATAGAAACAAAGGGAAGAAGTTTTCATTTTAGGTGAGGGTCACACTTGGGGAGTTGGGTTGTCATATGCAAGGTCCTAAATTGGTATAATATGGTTGTCATGAAGTGTGGAAGACAAACAATCACCTACTGTAGGGATATGGATGTCGAGTGTGTGTATATGCATATATAGATATGTGTGAGTTGGTTTGACATAACATGGATATGGAAGTGGACAAGGCCGAATATATATGTATGTATGTGTATACTAACATATGGTTCCCATGCCTAGTTCACTAGATTGATATGTTTTATGTATATATATATACATATGTAGGTGTAGATATGGTCGAACATACATAGATATAAGTGACATATGATGTGTTATAGTTATCCATTATCGATAGAACTTAGTTATTGGTGTAGGTCCTTGGAATGGATCGATACAAGTTAGATCAGATCTACCAAGGTGCGGAATCCCTTGATAGATGTTTATGCAAACGTTGAATGAAACAAAACGATAATAACACGAGAATACTTGGAAACTGACTTGTCTATTGATATATTTTCAGTGGAAACAATACCAATTACATGTCCAACCAAAAAACCAACACTAGCCTACACCCCATGCAAGCTATTTATACTTGCATGGGCCGGATCATCAACACATGAAGATGGCCTACGAAACAGACCAACGAAGATGCCAAATGGCATCTTCATCCACACCTATCTTCGCCTAGCTAATAACTTTGTTTAACACATATGTTCGCTCGGGTACATAAGACTATCTTGCTTGCTTTATGACATCAACATGCAAGTTACAATTATCTGTCAACTAATAAAAAACAAACACTAATCTAGAGACATTTGTCACACCAAAACATGCATCAACAATTGGATGTTAACATATGATAATATTTATGATCATGTAAAGTGTATACATATGTTATTAAGGAGTTATTCATGTGTTATTGGGCCTTACTAACTTGTGATAACTCGTGCTTGTTCCATGGTAGTGTTTCATGATTTGTGTGAGTGTTAACCTCATAAAACACATTGTAAATTGTTCGGGTTTGAAGGGATTGTGTAGTTTTCCACTTTGGTATTGCCACATGTGTTGTTGTTTTGTTTGTACATATTAATCGAGCATCCGGTTGCTCTATATTGAGTGTGTCATTGGCTTGACTGTTCAACGCCAATTGTCTTGTATATTCTGGGTGTTGTATGTGTAAACGGATAGTCTATTTATTTCTACAATAACTCAGGCTATACTAGACGCCGGGGGGGGGGGGGGGATAATGTGTGCAAAAGTGTCTAATATGCACATGAAATGACAATAACAAGTAAAATGCATACAGATGTTGAACCTGGATTGTTGAATGGTGTCATAGAAGTGAACCCTAAATCACTGTTCTTAACTTTTAAATAGTTTTAACCTTGTCATGATCCGATGATCATACAGTTAAGCTCAATAGTATAACCGTTTAGACTTGCGGTAATCATTCTCAGGTCTCAATCAAGTACTCTAGTGACATAAAAGCCAAACCAACATATACCAATAGATAGATCACAAAAATATCATGCTACCATCTTGGTTGTTCACCTAAACTCTTAATCTAAACTTCTAAGTACCATTTTGTTTGATGTGCTAGATCCAATTAATGTATGGTGGGCAGTGCATATGTCTAATCGACATCCAACATACACTTATTTTGTAGAAAAAAAAAACATTGTAAGGCTGTTGTTTTCATGCTTATTTTTGTTTTAGTTTCGAACATGTCCAAATGTTATAGTTTGGTTTTTCTTGTTGTGTAGTATAATATTTGTAACATCCCATTTTTCGTATATAAATAAAATGTGTTGGTTCATATTTATTAGTGAATGAAACGGGTCATTGATCAGTAAAACGAACCAATAACATGTGAGATGGATACTCATGTATTTAGAAGTAGTTGACGAGTAAGTGTTGGATAGTATGATCATTTGACATTTGAAATCTTGACGAGTGGTTAGGATTATAGAAGGCCGTTTAATAATAATAAAATAATTATAATTATGTGATATGTGCAATTATACAAAATCCAATGACATAGACACGTATCAAGTTTGTTGCCACATCTTTATTTAATACCTCAAGGTGAAGTATATACATGAATATTGTAGAATGCTCCATATATATGTTAATTACTTTGAGTATATCTAGACATTCTAAAATACGGTTGTTGTAGAGGAGATAAATAATAATAATATTTATAATAACTTGAGTAAGAAAAGATGACAGCCCATAAATTTTTAGAATGACGCGTCGAGCAACTTCAAAAAAAACCCAATCCTTTAAGATATAAGGAGAGCCGACTTGAGTATATATTTATAGATATTCATGGCCTATAGTTTTCACAAACATTAAATTTATACGGTAGTGTATGAATTGTGGTCTCTACGAGAACTAAAGTGGTGAGGGAAATTATAAGAAGTAGAGATAGTGCTCACAGGAAATAGACAGTCAAACTGTGAATATAAAAGTGGTGTTACATGAAAATCATGGGCTGGATTACGTGAAAGGTGGACGAGTATCAATCTAGGATTGTTGAGGATCGTGGAAGGGACAGGAACGTATAGAGGTGAGTGTTACATACCTCTGGAAGTATATATATACATGATGTGCTGATTATGTGTTAGAACTGTATGAGTGTTAATATAGTTCTTAATTGATCACATATAATTGAATGTTATATTAATGATATGTTGAATCAGATAGGAGTTTTCTGATTTGACATGAGGTCGCAGGGAGTTAGCGATCTTGGTGAATTATTGGACTCAGATGGGTGTTTTCTGATCCAATAAATAATAGCGAAGGAGTTTCGCGAATTTAAACCATACGGAAGTTGTATGGTTATAACATTGTGTGTCGTTATTATGGTTATGTGCTATAGGTCTGAATTGATCACATATAATTGAATGTTATATTAATGATATGTTGAATCAGATAGGAGTTTTCTAATTTGACATGAGGTCGCAGGGAGTTAGCGATCTTGGTGAATTATTGGACTCAGATGGGTGTTTTCTGATCCAATAAATAATAGCGAAGGAGTTTCGCGAATTTAAACCATACGGAAGTTGTATGGTTATAACATTGTGTGTCGTTATTATGGTTATGTGCTATAGGTCTGAATTGATCACATATATTTGAATGTTATATTAATGATATGTTGAATCAGATAGGAGTTTTCTAATTTGACATGAGGTCGCAGGGAGTTAGCGATCTTGGTGAATTATTGGACTCAGATGGGTGTTTTTTGATCCAATGAATAATCGCATGGGAGTTTTGCGATATAGACCATACGGAAGTTGTATGATTCTAAATTGTTGTGTGTTGTTATGATGGTTATGTGACATGGTGATCTAATGTACACTCACTTAGCGAAAGCTAATTAGTAGTTATATGTATATACTTTCAGGTGGTTCCCATCAGCAGAAGGGTTGGACCAGATCAAGTCTTGCTGTTAAAGGATCGAACGTGTTTTGATAAAATATCATGAACGACAGTCAAACTTGTTTTGGCAAACTAATGGTTGTACAATAATACTTTTTATCGGATAAAAGTTTGACGTTTTGTATAATTAAATTGGGACCTTCCGCTTAAACTCTGATATAAAACATGTTCAAAATGAATAAGTATGAAAAAAAAAAATTTGGGTGTTTCAAGTTGGTATCAGAGCATGGTTTGAGGGATTCGGGTATGGGCGTAAATACCCGAACTCAAACTTGTTGCTCTTGGAAAAGAAGAAAAAAAAAGGTGGTTCGATCCAAGACTTGAAGACTTGATCAAGAAATCTAAGACAGGGTGTTAGTCTACTGATTTCTTACAGAATATATTGAAAGTATATGTATTTATTATGAGTGTATTAGTGTTGATGTGTACACCGAAATTTGATGCTTAAAGTATGGCGTGATAATAAAAAGAATATTAAAGTATTGTAGGTAGACTAATTCGCCTGGCCAGCGTAATTAGTATGCGCACGGTACTGTAATCTTCTTGGAATTATCATAATCATATCGAAAAGTGTTGAACCTAAGTAATGTGGTAGAATACGTAGTATAAACCTTATATATCGTGTTACGATATGAGGGTATTTTTGTGGATATATTATGACTGGAATAGGATGTAGCTCATTTATATACATGGAACTCTCGTTTGGTAGAGTTTAAGATTGTGGATTAGAGTTATACATCCTAATACCGCATTGTTATTTTTATCGGATGAGATAACTAAAAAGAAAAACCCATGTATAGGTCATAATATGGAGATGAACTCGTCGAAAGGGTCGAGGTGACGAGTTGTCTCCAATGAATTAATGGTGACAGATGCAGGATTAAAGCATGGTTAAGATTTGACTTTAGACAAATGGTGTATTGTCTATCTAGCGATGGCTAGTAGGGAGTTATGATAGAGGTGGGGTTAAATAGGTGAAGCCTAAAATCTTGAATATAAATTGAAGGTGTTAATTCAATGCAATTTAATGATTTTGGTAGTGGCAAAATCTCGAAGAAGTAAGATGGAAGGCAGGTTGTTGGGTAACTGCATTCCAAGGATGGGTTTGATGGCCAAATAGCATTACACGACGACAACTCAATGTTGGCAAGATGGATCTCAAGTGGGACAATGGTGCCAAGTGTTCCGGAACAGTTTTGATAATTGGAAGCGTTGAATTTAGCGGCATGTTAAAGTGCGGTTTGAGGAGCCAAAACAAAGAGCGACCAAGTGATGTCTATCGTTGGTCAGTTGGGGATTGTGTATAGTGCTCATGGGTCGATAGTCGGGTGTGATCTTGATCAAGATGAGTTGTATAGAACTTTTAAACTGATTAGAGCCTTGGATGATTTTGGTTTTGACAACTAGTTGACTTTATTAATGGCATAGTATGGGTGTCATAACATGGATAATGAAACATTTAGATCACGAGCTCTTGTGATCTCAGCCATTGGTAGGGTGTTCAACCAAGGTTAATCAAGGAAAATTTTAAGGACCGTGATGTGTGGTTGCCAATTGAGATCAAAGTTTAGAATCCGATGGTATTAGGTTCATTAGGAACTTAATTTGGATTGTTAACTAAAGATGGTGTGAGTAGTTTGGGACTCTAGTTTGGCTACATGGTGTTCAATCATGGCCCAGTTACCACCTTGATGACCTAACATAAGCGGGTGTAGGTTGATTTGTTTGCTCCCAAGGTTAGTGTATCTCAGACACGGTTTAACGTGGAGCCTAGTTTAAGCGATACATAGATTAAATTATGTATTGGGGATGGCTTTGATTTTTTTTTAAAGTTTGTCATGGGACTCGACTTTGGTAGTGAGACTCGAGGAATTGGAAATTAAAAGGAGTGTACGAATGTACCCTAGATAGGGAGGATCGGACTATTGTAAGAATTAATTCTCCAAGAGAGAGGCACCAATGAAAAAAAAAATGGGTTGGTGAGGTTATATTGGACATAGATGTGTATGGAAATTTTGGAAATGTTGACTCTAGGAAATACGATAAATTGTGACCCAATGCATGGAATTGTGTTTGAACTTTGGAGATGGTTGTCGATGACGATGAACTTTAGCATTAGAAGTCAGTGGAATGCTATATGAGTAATAGTGAGCAGGTGGATCAAATCAATCTATTTGTTGCATAGAAAAGAAATCCATAATATGGAAAGATTGATAGAGAGTTATGCAATGAAATGGTCCTAAGAAGAAGAAATTATATGGGAAGTTCTTCAAGCGTGTGTTTTGGCCGTGGAGGGTTTAGTCCCTAGGTCACATTATAAACACTGACGAAGCTTTGGTTGATCCGTCAAAGGTAGAGATTGTCACGAAGTGGAGCGTATCAAAGACTTCTATTAAGATTCGAAGTTAGCCAAGAAAGAAGTAAAGTTTGAATAGAGTCAAAATCAAGAGGATACGTTTAAAAAAAAAAAAAAGAAAAGAAAAAAGAGTATGGTGTTAAGATTAGATTTGGTCGCATGTGGGGTGCCAATTTCAATTATTTCAAATAAGGGTACGTAAATTGCTTCGCATTTTTGGAGGAAGTTTCATGAGAAGATAGATTGTTGCCCGACACATCGTACCATCCTCAAACTGATGGCCAAAGTGAGGGAACAATACAAACTCTTAAGGAAATGCTATATGCTTGTATAATTGATTTTGGAGGGAGTTGGGATAAATACTTATCTTTAGTAGAATTTTTGTATAACAATAGATATCATGCAAGTATTGGCATGTCTCCTTATGAAATGTTACACAAAAGGAAGTATATGACCCCTACGTGTTTGGGAGAGATTGATCAGAAAGAGTTAGGAAGTAAGGAGGTCGTTAATGTGACTAATAAAAATACTAATCAGATAACGACGCGATTGGAAGCCTCGCAAGATAAACAAGAACTGTATACCAATTAGTGGGGGAGGCTTATTGAGTTTAAGGTTGGGAAGTAAATTTTACTCAAGGTATCCCAGTGGAAGGGCATTATTAGATTTCGTAAACGGGAAAATTAAGTCCACGCGATATTGAACCATTTAAGGTTATCGCCAAAATAGGACAAGTGGCAAATCCGTTAGACTAAGCCACATGAACTAAGAGGTATTCACAGTACCTTTCATGTGTCTCATTTGCGGAAATTGTTTGGTTGACGAGTCAACCCATGCACCACTAAATGAGCAACTTCGAGAGAGGGTGGTGAGATAAGTAAAGGTGTTATGGAAACATCAGAAGGATTCTGATGCTACATGAGACACTAAAGAGGAATTGAGGAAGTATCACCCTCAGTTTCTTAACAACTTAATCAGGTTTCGAGGACGAAACCCAAATTAAGGGGGGTAGACTTGTAACATCCCATTTTTCGTATATAAATAAAATGTGTTGGTTCATATTTATTAGTGAATGAAACGGGTCATTGATCAGTAAAACGAACCAATAACATGTGAGATGGATACTCATGTATTTAGAAGTAGTTGACGAGTAAGTGTTGGATAGTATGATCATTTGACATTTGAAATCTTGACGAGTGGTTAGGATTATAGAAGGCCGTTTAATAATAATAAAATAATTATAATTATGTGATATGTGCAATTATACAAAATCCAATGACATAGACACGTATCAAGTTTGTTGCCACATCTTTATTTAATACCTCAAGGTGAAGTATATACATGAATATTGTAGAATGCTCCATATATATGTTAATTACTTTGAGTATATCTAGACATTCTAAAATACGGTTGTTGTAGAGGAGATAAATAATAATAATATTTATAATAACTTGAGTAAGAAAAGATGACAGCCCATAAATTTTTAGAATGACGCGTCGAGCAACTTCAAAAAAAACCCAATCCTTTAAGATATAAGGAGAGCCGACTTGAGTATATATTTATAGATATTCATGGCCTATAGTTTTCACAAACATTAAATTTATATGGTAGTGTATGAATTGTGGTCTCTACGAGAACTAAAGTGGTGAGGGAAATTATAAGAAGTAGAGATAGTGCTCACAGGAAATAGACAGTCAAACTGTGAATATAAAAGTGGTGTTACATGAAAATCATGGGCTGGATTACGTGAAAGGTGGACGAGTATCAATCTAGGATTGTTGAGGATCGTGGAAGGGACAGGAACGTATAGAGGTGAGTGTTACATACCTCTGGAAGTATATATATACATGATGTGCTGATTATGTGTTAGAACTGTATGAGTGTTAATATAGTTCTTAATTGATCACATATAATTGAATGTTATATTAATGATATGTTGAATCAGATAGGAGTTTTCTGATTTGACATGAGGTCGCAGGGAGTTAGCGATCTTGGTGAATTATTGGACTCAGATGGGTGTTTTCTGATCCAATAAATAATAGCGAAGGAGTTTCGCGAATTTAAACCATACGGAAGTTGTATGGTTATAACATTGTGTGTCGTTATTATGGTTATGTGCTATAGGTCTGAATTGATCACATATAATTGAATGTTATATTAATGATATGTTGAATCAGATAGGAGTTTTCTAATTTGACATGAGGTCGCAGGGAGTTAGCGATCTTGGTGAATTATTGGACTCAGATGGGTGTTTTCTGATCCAATAAATAATAGCGAAGGAGTTTCGCGAATTTAAACCATACGGAAGTTGTATGGTTATAACATTGTGTGTCGTTATTATGGTTATGTGCTATAGGTCTGAATTGATCACATATATTTGAATGTTATATTAATGATATGTTGAATCAGATAGGAGTTTTCTAATTTGACATGAGGTCGCAGGGAGTTAGCGATCTTGGTGAATTATTGGACTCAGATGGGTGTTTTTTGATCCAATGAATAATCGCATGGGAGTTTTGCGATATAGACCATACGGAAGTTGTATGATTCTAAATTGTTGTGTGTTGTTATGATGGTTATGTGACATGGTGATCTAATGTACACTCACTTAGCGAAAGCTAATTAGTAGTTATATGTATATACTTTCAGGTGGTTCCCATCAGCAGAAGGGTTGGACCAGATCAAGTCTTGCTGTTAAAGGATCGAACGTGTTTTGATAAAATATCATGAACGACAGTCAAACTTGTTTTGGCAAACTAATGGTTGTACAATAATACTTTTTATCGGATAAAAGTTTGACGTTTTGTATAATTAAATTGGGACCTTCCGCTTAAACTCTGATATAAAACATGTTCAAAATGAATAAGTATGAAAAAAAAAAATTTGGGTGTTTCAATATTTGAGTCATCCTATCTTGTGCAACATGTGGTGAAGTACTTGTCATCATTTTGTGTGTTAACGGTCGATTACTTGTACATATTTTCGTACCTTTGCAACATCACCGTCAAATCAGATAGCACATGCAATGCAACCAAAATTTAATTTGAGAACACATATATTTCGTGCGGACCGCGATAGCGTTATCTAAAACCATACAAATTCAAAATTTCTTTTTATATTTATGTTTGTTATTAAAATACAATCTCAAAAAACACAATTCAAGTGTAAAAATCCAAACATATACAAAAATAAATTGTTTTTACACATGTGTAAATTTACTGTTTATACATGTGTAAACTGTTTGATTTACACATGTGCAAAAAGTTAATTTTAGAGTGTTTTTGCAAGAAAAGGTCAATTAAATGGAAAGAAAATTCATTTTTTAATGTTGTATTTTAATTATAATAAGGTTTGTATTAAAAAAATGATTTTGATTGGTTTTCTCATTTGTTCTCACAGTTCTTGCAATATTTAGCGTTCTCAAGCTAACCCTTCCACATATATATTAAGTATCTTCTTATTTAATCTTACCCCTATATATTCTCTTGCGACTTTCAAGTATGTTTTAAGTGTCCTTACGATCACTTCTCTATATACATATTAGGTTATAACTTATGTATCACATGGGTTAAATAATAAAAATATAACATGTTAATAAAGGAGAACTAATAATTTAATATACTATGTTTTATTGATGCTATTTTTTAATTAAGTTTTGTTAATTAAGAAGTAGAATGAATATAAATAATGAAATAAGAAAAGCGGAAAAGAAATATTGATACGTAACACAATCAATACAATGATTACAATCAGTTATATAAATTGGATGAAAGTGATCAGACCTAAATCTATACGCCCCACTAAATTTATTTTTTGGACCCACAACATGTTGTTTTATTACCTACATTTAATTTGAGCCCACAATAATTTGTTTTATAGACTTAAATATGATATCTACTAGTGGGTTGGCCCGCACGATGCAGCAGGTACACAATCTCTAATCTAACGCTACCATACGCAATCTTAAAAACCTGTTATAGGATGCAAGGTGCACTCAATATGCAATATATGGCCTGTAGACCAATAAATCCAAATGGCACAACAATAACCTGCAATATTATTTATTATTACTGACCCATCACAAAAAAAGAATAAGAAGAAAATGGATAAAGTATTACAATACCAGGCACTTTCGTAACAACACAGACACCGCTAATCAAAATTGTAGGCTATTGTTGACACAAGACCAAAAAGAGAAAATGGTTAAGAAACGTTCTATCAAACTTTTGATAAACACTTTGGTTGAGAAAAAAACATATATATAAGTGTATACAAATGCTTTGAACAATCAGTTTGAACTAACAAGTCAAAGGGTAACAAGTTCTACTTGAATTGTGAAGTCAAACCGAGTAAAGTTTCGACTTGAATAATGTCTTAGTTCTATAATAATTTATTACTTCCTTCGTCCCATTTTAAATGTCCATTTTTGCACTTTTTGTTGTCCTAAATTAAATGTCCATTTGTAAGCAATTTCCAGTTTTGCCCATAAAAGACAAAACACAATAAAAGATTTGAAATAATAACTTCATGATATTATTGTCATTTTACAACATACAAACAAGGATTTCTTAATATGTATGTTAGTGGGCCCAATGACATCTAAAATGGGACGGAGGGAGTAATACATTAATGTTATGTACACCAGCTTACATGTCATCACTAGTCAAGAATGCACTTTTAAGTTAAAACTAAGCCTGTATATAATAATTATGAAGAAATTCTTCTTCCCCACGATATTTTGTTGCAACACTTTGTAAACTTCCATTACAAGTTTGGGGAATAGGCTACTAAAGTAGCTCTCGAATCCCATTGGAACATGCCCTAACTGTGTATTTGTGTTTCCAAAATGCATTTTCACCATCCGATATTTTTATGAGTGAAATAAAACACACACTTGGATGACCTCTAAAGTGGTTCAAAATCTTTGAGTTTGTAAAGAACAATGGTACCAAGAGTCGAATGCTTTATTATCCAAAATCAGTACCAAAAGATTACAACCAAACCAAACTTATTACAATAAAGCCTCACTACAAACAAGAACTCTCAACACTCAGATGTGATTATACAAGATAATCATCCAACAAACACAATAGAGCAATACTGATTCAAGATCAAGATGATCTTGAATAAACCCTAACACTTGTGAAGATGAGAGCAAAATATAGTGAGAGAGAGAATAGTTCGTCAAAACTGAAACAAGGCAAAGGACAAGCCTTTATATAGGCACGATAGAGGCTCGGGAAGAAACACACCCAAGCCAAGGAGAGCCACACGATCAAGGCAAGAAACACACTGAGAAGCAATCCTGGCCATCAAATACAACCACCCGGATCGCCACATAGGAAAGGACCCAAGCCTGAAGCTAGACCGGACTCCAGAAGCTGGACTGGTTTGAAAGAAAACTGGGCCAAAGAAGCTGGACTGCTACCTTCTTGAACTATTGGATCCAAGCACAAATGGACTCTTCCTCAAAGCCCAACCTGCAAAACCAAATCTTATGCAAAATATTATATATCATATTAAGTAATAAAATTATATATATATATATATATATATTAACACCCCCCTCAATTTTATTACTTAAAACAGTTGAACATTTGAATTAGTTGACATAATTTTCCATGTTGTGCAGATGACACTCCTTTTGTAAAAAGATCAGCAAGCTGATCACTAGAACTGACTTTAATAGTCTTAATAACCCCTTTAGAGATCAAATCTCTAAGAAAGAAAAGGTCTAACTCAAAATGCTTTGTTTTGTCATAAAAAGCTGGGTTTGCAGCAATAGACATTGCAACAGAGCTGTCACAGTTAAGACCAACATGCAACATAACCTGAATACTTAATTCAGACAAGAGATTTTTAATCCAAATCACTTCACAGGCTGCAGAGCACATAGCTCGATATTCAGCTTCAGCTGAAGAACGAGATACAGTAGCATGTTTTTTACTCTTCCAGGAAACCAAACAGTTTCCCAACAAAATACAAAAACCAGTAACTGATTTCCTAGTATCAGTGCATTTAGCCTAGTCAGAATCAGAATGGGCAACCAAATCAAAACAATCACTTTTAGAGAATTGAATACCAAGCCCAGGAGCACTTTTCAAGTATCTAAGAAGCCTCATGGCAATACTAAGATGCCCCTCAGTGGGTTTGTGCATATATTGACTTAAGTAATGTACTGAATAAGAAATATCAGGCCTGGTGTGGGAAAGATAGATTAACTTTCCTACAAGTTGTTGGTATCCAACAGGATTAGACAACACCTTATAATTCCTTTTAACTATATTGGTCAAGGCATGATTTTGCTCAACAGGGCATGAAACAGGCTTGCAACCCAACATTCCATACTCAGCTAAAAGTTCAGTGCAATACTTTCGTTGGGTTAGACATAAGCCTGAATCATTTCTCACAACTTCAATACTTAAAAAGTATTTCAATTCTCCTAAGTCTTTTATTAAGAATTTAGATTTAAAACAATTTTTGACATTCTCAATTTCAGACTTAGAATTTCTAGTAATGATGATATCATCCACATAAACCACAAGAACAAGGAAAGTATCACCAACATTTTTCACAAACATTGAATAATCACACATACTTTGAACAAAGCCAAATTCAATTAAAGAATCAACTAGCTTTTTGTTCCACATTCTAGGGGCTTGTTTTAGCCCATACAAGGATTTTTCAACTTTACAAACCTTATTTGAATCAGAATTTAAACCATTAGGCAAGGACATATAGACTTCTTCAAATAAATCACCATATAAGAAAGCATTATTAACATCTAGTTGATAGATAGGCCAGTTATTTTGAACAGCTAGACTAATAACACATCTAACAATTACCATTTTGACAACAGGAGAAAAAGTTTCCTCATAGTCAACACCTTCCTTTTGACTAAAATCCTTAGCCACTAATCTGGCCTTATATCTATCAACCTCACCAGATGACTTGTATTTTATCATATAAATCCATTTGCATCCAATTTTATGTTTGCCTTTAGGAAGATCAACAACCTTCCAAGTATTGTTTCTATAGAGACCCTCTAGCTCATTATTCATAGCCTAGACCCAATTGGGGGTTTTTAACAGCTTCTGAATATGTTCTAGGCTCTCTATTTTTATCTAAACTAGATAAAAAAACATTTGAGATCAAAGGAAAGATTTGAAAAATTCACAACTTTTTCAATTCCATATTTAACCTTCCCTTCAACAATAAAATCTTTGAGACTGCTAGGAATTTTTGATTGCCTAGTAGATCTCCTAAGACTACTTTGAGGTTCAACAGTTGTGTCACCCTCAGATAGGTTTATGTGATCACTACTGGTAGTCACATGCTCAGCCCTACCAAGGTTCCTATTCAGGTCACTAGGTTGCTGATCATCAGACATATTACTAGGATTAGAACTAGAACCACTATCCTGATTCATATCACTAGTTTTCTAATCATCAGGCATACTACTAGGGTTAGAACTAGGACTTAGTTGCTGAGACCCATGTGTTCCCAGATTTTCATTAATATTACCCCTTTTGTCATCATTGGGGTCATCCACATCCAAATTTTGTTGAACCTCTGTGGTTTCAAAAAAGTCAAAAAAAATCAAAAAGTTAATTTGTGTTTCATCAGAAATATTAATTTTTTCACAAACATTTTTTTCCTTAAAAGGAAAACATGACTCAAAAAATTTAACATCTCTAGAGTATAGGATAGTCTTACTGTCTAGACTGTAAGTTTTGTATCCCTTTTTCTCTAAAAAGTATCCAATGAAAACACATTTCTCAACTCTCTTTTCTAATTTATTTGACTCATTTAAAACAGTACAGAAACACAAACATCCAAAAATTTCCAGGTGTTCTAGAAAGGGTTTAAAGCCATAAATCATTTCATAAGGAGTTTTCCCATTCAACACAGAAGAAGGTGTCCTATTAATCAAATAAGATGCAGTTAGAACACATTAAGACCAAAATCTAATGGGAATGTTACTTTGAAAAAGAAGAGCAAGAGCAACATTCAATAAATGTCTATGTTTTCTCTCAACAACCCCATTTTGTTGAGGTGTGTAGGCACAAGTAGTTTGATGCATTATCCCTTTATCCTTACAAAACTTTCTCATTTGATTATTGACAAATTCCAAATCATTGTCACTTCTCAAAATTTTGACCCTTTTATTAAACTGAGTAAAGATAAGATTAACAAACTCTTTAATGTGTTCAAAAACTTCAGCTTTGTTTCGCATCAAACATACCCAAACAGCCCGGGAGAAATCATCAACAATAGTCAGAAAATATTTGTGCCCATGACTATCAGAAACCCTATATGGACCCCAAACATCTATATGAATTAATTGACCAAGATCAGTGGTCTTATGATCACTGAGAGGAAAGGGTTCCCTGTGTTGTTTAGCTTTATGGAAAACTTCACAGGGACCATGATCAATACTAGATTTTAATTTAAACTCAGGTTTGATAATATTCACAACTTGATCAGCAGGGTGTCCTAATCTAGCATGAGAAATGTCAAACATATTAATATTGTTAAAACACACCTTGGCACTCAACCTAGCATTTGCACACATGTACAAACCATCAACTTGTTTACCAGTCACCAGGACTTTCCTTGTTAATAAGTCCTGAACATAACAAGTATTTTCATCAAAACCTATATACAGTTTATTGTCCCTAGCAAGTTTATGAACAGAAAGCAAATTAACATTGTATTTAGGTACTACTAGAACATCTTGAAGAATCACATTATCTGCCAATTTTAGTTTACCAATTTTGGTCACTAAAGCAAAAGTTCCATTAGGGTGTTTGACTTTAACTTTAAAATCAGACACATCTATGTAGTCAAACAAATCTTTATCATTATTAATCATATGTTCATTAGCACCTGAGTCTACAATCCAACCAATGGCCAACAACTTGCCATCAGAACTAGAAAAACAATACACATTGTTACTAACAGCAGTAGCACAAAAAAACCTACCAGACAGGTTACAACTCACAGAAGAGTCAGAGGTTTTATCATTCAACAGACTTAGCAGCTTATTAACCTGATCACTAGTGAGAGAAGGGAGAACAGAATTAGAGCTATCAGTGCTAACATGATTGCTAACAACCCCTTCTTGCCTTGATTGAACCTAGACTTAGCCCAAAAAGGATAGCTATTTAGTTCAAAACATTTGTCAACAGTGTGTCCCACTTCGTTACAGTGGGAACACTTTAAAGATTGATTTTGACCTTTAGAAAACTTCTTGTTATTGTTGTTATTAAGAGCTTCACTGTTAGGAACAAATTTACAAGCAAAACTAACAGTTGAAGTAGTTTTAGAACCACTGACAAAAGCCCTATGAGACTCTTCTCTAGATACAATTGAAAAAGCTTCCTTCACTGAAGGAAGATCGGTTCTGATTAACAAAGAAGATCTAACATTTTGATAAACAGGATCAAGATCCATTATAAATTGCATGATTTTTATCATATGATTATAGCTATTAAACTCTCGGGAGGCATCAAAAGTGCAAGAAGGCAGTTGAACAATTTGATCTAATTGCATCCACATAACATTCAATTTTTGATAATACTCAGCAACAGATAAGCCATTTTGACTAAAGGAGTTAATTTTTTTGATAAAGATCAAACACAACAAATCCATCAATTTTATCAAAAGTTTCTTTCAGATATCTCCATACTTCAGAAGCAAGTTTAGAATAAATTTGACCCAAATATAATTCATCAGACACATAATTTAAAATCCAGGTAAGAACAATAGAGTTGCACTTTTCCCACTGCCTGGTTAAGACAGGATTGTCAGTGGGTTTCACACATTCACCATTAACAAAACCAAGTTTGTTTTTAACTTGAAGCCCAAGAATCATAGCATTTGCCAAAACCGTGTAATTCTCAGTACCCTTTAGCTTGAAATTGATAATAGTAAGATTAGTGGAGTCACTAGCATGAAAATACAAAAGGGTCACTAGCATCAAGTTTACTAACAAGAGTAACAATATCAACAATAGGACCACTACTCGCTGCAGCAGTAGCAGGATCATGATCAGCCATAACACACAGAAAGAAACAACAATATCAGCAAGCAAAGAACAATCAAAGAAAAAACACAGCACAACAAACACACATAACAAACCAAAAACTAATCAACAGTGATGGAGCCACGTAGGTGATCCAGATAACCAGTTCGTCACTCAATGGTGCTGGTCCAGGTCCTTACGAGGGAGTCAACAGTTTATTTGAGACCAAACTTAAAGCTAACTACAGGCACAAGCCCAGAACAGAGACTCCTTAGGACAAACCCTAAAGAAAAAGGAACAATCTCACCAGAAAGACCCAAGTTAGGGTTTCTCCAAAGAACTCGTAATCTGCAACCTTCACTTAGGGTTACAGATCAGAGAGCAGAAAAGAAGATATCCAAATCACCACTCTCAATCAGACAGCGGAAGATGTCCAAACCCTAGATCTGGAACAGCCAAGATACAGGGCATATGAACCGACAGTAACAACAACGATCAAGAGCTCAACCTGAGCTCTGATACCATGTAAAGAACAGTGGTACCAAGAGTCGAATGCTTTATTATCCAAAAATCAGTACCGAAAGATTATAATCAAACCAAACTTATTACAATAAAGCCTCACTACAAACAAGAACTCTCAACACTCAGATGTGATTATACAAGATAATCACACAACAAACGCAATAAAGCAATACTGATTCAAGATCAAGATGATCTTGAATAAAACCCTAACTTGTGAAGATGAGAGCAAAATATAGTGAGAGAGAGAATAGTTCGTCAAAACTGAAACAAGGCCAAGGACAAGCCTTTATATAGGCACCACAGAGGCTCGGGAAGAAACACACCCGAGCCAAGGAGAGCCACACGATCAAGGCAAGAAGCACACTGAGAAGCAATCCTGGCCATCAAATACAACCACCCGGATCGCCACATAGAAAAGGACCCAAGCCTGAAGCTGGACCGGACTCCAAAAGCTGGACTGGGCTGAAAGACAACTGGGCCAAAGAAGCTGGACTTCTACCTTCTTGAACTATTGGATCCAAGCACAAATGGACTATTCCTCAAAGCCCAACCTGCAAAACCAAATCTTATGCAAAATATTATATATCATATTAAGTAATAAAATTGTATATAAATATATATATATATATATAGGTTTAGGTTCCTGTACAAATGACATATTTCGTGAGAAGTGTGAGAAGGATCAAGAATTGACAGGTAGACATCATGTTTTGGATTTAGGAATGATGTTTTAGGTTGTTTTAACTTAAAAAACACCAAATACAACAATCTAAAACACAATGCAATGTACTATAGTCATTAGATTTAAAAAACAGCTAAAACACACTACTTAACACTTAAAACACACTGCTTAATGTTCTTAGCATGGTGTTTTAAGTTTTAAGGCTAAAATACATTATTTTCGGTTTTTAATTGTTATGTTTGGTGTTTTTCTTGGCAAAACAATCCAAAACATCATCACTAAGTTCAAAAAATGATGTCTACATATCAATTTTTAATCCTTCTCACACTTCTCATGAAATATGGCCTTTGTACAGGAACCTCACCCTATATATATATTAACAGAGTTAACAACTGGCCCTTAATAATAACAGTTGGATACTTTGGTGGCCTTCATATACACTATCCCATAAATGAACATGAAGACACAAATGTGTTTGATCAACCCCATCTGAAGCATGTATTGATCCATAATTGAAGATTACCCATTTTAATTCCAGCCCAACCACTCCACTTTAGTAAAAAAAAGGAAAATAAGAAAATTACTTGGAGACAAGATCCCATTAAACGCCCAAATTTTGATAATGTGGCAGGGAACATCAATACAAAGCTTAACAAAATATAAGATTATAATCAAATATCTGAATATAAAATTAAATCAGTTCAATGTAGATGCTTTTTAACTACATAAAAAATAAAGACAAGAATATACCTCATGGAACACAACATACATGAAAAATGTAACCACTATGGCAACACCCTGAAGCCAAAGGCCACACACCAATCACTGTATATATAAAAAAAAAATCAGATGCCTAACGGAAACTATATTCTCAAATCTCAATCTCTCTTTACCTTAGGTATCCCATGAGGAAAGCATGGGAAATAAGGTATCGTGCAATCCATTTATGAACAGGTTGCAAGAAATAAAACAAGCACATTCAAGTAGTTAGGGATGCCTTCTAAGACATGGCCAGATCACATTCGTCACCATCCAAAACCCTCGTAACTTCAAGCAACCACCCAAAACAACAATACAAGTCGTCAACGGTCACTACAGAACAAATCAATCAGTATCTATATACACATATAATAAACCAGTTAACCATTCAAATTGAAACAAAATGGTTTTACATTTTTAAATATCGTGCTGGTAACCGTTTTTATTTCATTTTTAACTTTTTTTTAAACAAATTGAAACATGCCACGTGATCATCCACATCAGCGTGAGCATGCCACGTCAGCATCCACTAACTGAGTTAGTTCCCGGTTAACAAAGGTGCATTGTCGGCCAATACATTGAAAGTTGGGATCGCTGTTGGGAAGTAAAGATTATTGTCGGCCAATAAGTGAAAGTTTGGATTATCAAAATCCAATGGGCTACACTAACAAAGTAACAAGGATCTCTTTTAACAACCAAAATAAACAATTTTTTTTATTAACAAAACAGAGTCCAGCAAGCAACCTGGCTCAAACATATACAGACCACCAGATCCATTACAAGACAGTCATATACACCTCTTTAAAAGGCCAAACAAGTCAAATGATTACCACCCTATTTGATTGAAACTAAATCTGCTCCATTGCTTCCAAGTGATTGAGTGCTCAGTTGATCCCCAACTTTTTAACCAAAGGTACCCCAATGCCTTAATGTCCACCACAATCTTATCCAAGGAAACCAACTGTTGATCGAAAACCTTTCTGTTTCGAGCTTTCCATAAGCACCAAAAGGATGTTAAAACCATAGCTTGAATGGCCTTCCTTTTCTTGGCTAACCCGTCTGTAAACAAGTGTAGTAATAACAAATCTTTGACACTAAATGCAAAAGGCTCCGGTTATTTGCACAAGGTTGAAATTTATCCACACAACCCTATACGGGCCGTAGAGGGCTCTACGGCCCGTAGACTCCATTTTTTGCTTCCTCTACGGGTCGTAGAGCCCTCTACGGCCCGTAGGTAATCATTATCAATGATTGGCAATCATACAATCATTGGTGATGATTACCTACGGGCCGTAGAGGGCTCTACGACCCGTAGAAGAAGCCTTATTTTTTTTAAGAATGAACAAGGAAGAGATGGATGTTTATGATGCCTACGGCCCGTAGAGGCCTCTACGGGTCGTAGACCAAAAAAAAAAAAAAAAAAAAACTTTGAAGCTGCTGGAAATACAATGTCGCATGCATTCATCAAGGCTTTCTCACAATCAGTTATTATAGCACGGGGCTCCGTACTATCTTCTAGCAAATCTTTAAGCCTTTGTAGCACCCACAGGTAGTTATCATTTTTTTCACGGGAGATAAATGCATGGGCGACACAAAACGACTTGGATGTTGATGTCATACCCACAACTTGAACAAACGGAAGTTTATGCTCGTTCGTTTTGTAGGTCGCATCAATCATCAGCACATGCGGGAACGCACGCCATAATCTGTGCGAGATGGGATGGACAAACAAAATATCCTCGATCGCTTTTGTAGAGGCATTCTTCCGGGTGAAATAAATAAATTCTTTTTCCACCAATGTGGTTTCGAGTACCTGCATAGCAATAATAATAATAATTAAAAAATAATAATAAAGTAGTAGTAGCAGTAATAATAATAATTAATAACAAGAGATAATAATACCTGCATTTGAGTCCTGCCCCCGTATAACAAATGCCTAACCTTGGTTATTGTGTTATGTATGTCTCTTAAGATGCAGGGACTATCCGGGTTTTGTTTTCTAACGGCCGTATGTATGTCTACTGGCGTAACATTTTGAAAGTAAAGTGTATCCACCAATTTTAACTCGCCCGGACCCAGCCTCCTAGCATACGCGTGACCCTCGATGTGTTGGAAAGGTTTGTGATTATGTTTTTGGTTCACGACCTCCAAAATATAACCATCGTGGCCGGAGTGGTATTTCCCTTTTAGTTCAAACTTGCAATCACATTTTTTGCTCCCCGTCTTTCGAACCGTGGCTACACTACGATGTACGCCACTACGGTCACATCGTATCCATGCCGTCGTCACCCTCCTATTCGGCCCCCTGCCATCCGAAACAGTACGTCCGTATACGGTAATGTAACCATTAATTTTGGCCCTTTCATAAACCCAATCTGTCAGGTCTTTAAGAGACCCGAATACCTGCAAAATTTATATACGAGTTCAAATAACAACTAATATATACGAGTTCAAATCTCACAAACCCTAGAACAAATATATGAACGGGGCTAAATATACGAGTCTAAATATGTACACTATTACATATACACGGGTCTAAATTATAAACAAATGTAAATACATAAACACACCTGATTTGTTTCAAACGAAACCTCCGGGACAGGTTCGTCGCCACCGTTGTCGCCACCGTTGTCGCCACCGTTATCACCTCCCTCGTGCGATCCCTTGAAGCTGCCATGACCCTCCTCGTGCGAATGATAAGTCCCGTACTCCTGGTTCAAACCGGGCAGCAGGTTCAAATCGGGTAGCAGGTTCAAATCGGGAAGCGCATTCCCGTCTTCACCGTGAACAACGGATCTAACCTCCTCCTCACCACGTTCCACCACGGGTCCGAAAATGCTTTCCGAGACGTGAGATATGCTATACGAATGCTCCCATTGCTCCGAAACATTACTGTAGTGGCTCGAAGACATCGCTGTAGCTTGGAATCGATCAGATTTTTCGTTCTCCGTTTTTTTTAAAATTTTCGTTGTCTGAGAAAAGGAGACAAGGAAGAAGGATTTATCTGGACCTCTACGGCCCGTAGAGGTCTCTACGGGCCGTATAGGGTTAAATGCTCTCAACAACCCACTTTTCTACGGGTCGTATAGAGCTCTACGGCCCGTAGAGATAAAGAATTTCAGACTGACACACTGCAAAGTCAGTCTGTTCATTGATTATACTCGTACCTCGTACCCTATACGGCTCGTAGAGGTCTCTACGGGCCGTCTAGGGTTTAAATGCTTCTCACCAAACCACCTCTACTGGCCGTAGAGAGGTCTACGGGCCGTATAACTGACCAGCATTAATTACACTGACACCCTCTACGGCCCGTAGAGCCCTCTACGAGCCGTAGAGGGTTGTGCAAACCTAAAAGTTGTTATTGTGTAAATAACATGCCTCAATGCAAAAATAGGAGTTAAATTACAGCACTGTGAGATAATAGCCCAAATCGACCTAGCAAAACAGCAAGAAACAAATTAATGATCCGCTGGATTGCACGGATTTGACCGTATGTGTTGTGTAAAAAGAATAACATTAAAAGAAAATGGGACCCATAATATGATTGGTGTCTAGGCTAGACAACACGGCTTTGACCATAATTTTAATTTTGAATAATATATTTTATTTTACACTAATAGTTAGGTACCCTTTGCTATACAGAAATGGAATGTGGCATAAAATGTGAAATGGAATGGATTATTACGAGAGAATTAAACAAACGTGTTTGATTGATCAATGAATGAAATTGTCTATTACACATGACATTTGATTGCTCCTGTTTTTTATTCTCATGCCATTCAATTTTTTCTCCCTTCATCAACAACACAACGCCTCACCATCATCACCAACAATGTTTCCATCACACCACTGTTGCCCCCCCCCCCCCTATTGCCATTACCGCCATCGTCACCACCACCCACCACTGTCGCTACCGCCACCCACCACCGTCGCCACCATTGTCATGGCCGCCTCCTCCACTATCGTCTTAAGAATTTGAAACCTTCAACCTGGAAATATATCTAAAAATCATCCAACCTATTTATTAGTTAGGCCGATTTGTTACCGAAAATCCTAGTTTCCCCTTGTATAATGTTAAGGTCTTGTCTGACCTCGCTTTTAGGGGCATACCTAGGCCCAAGAATGGGAACAAGTGATTTGGATTCCACGTGTTAAAGTTCTTGAAAACCAGCTACAATACATTATCAAGGGGGAATTTGCCCTCTAAGCTATAACAAAAAAAAAGTAGTTAGTGAGAAGATGGCTAACTAGGGTGTTACAAAAACCGAACAATAACAAAAAACTGGATCATTAACCGAAATTAACAAAAAACTGACTGAAGGGGTAGGGTATCAGTTCCAGCGCCTCGGCACACCCTACCCCATGAATATCATCACCGAGACATACCTCCGCGGAACAACAAAACTCGGCAGAAGGAAAAGGAACCAACATGTATGAAGTATAAACTGTCAGGCGCTAGAGCATCGCCAGTTCTGGCGATGTCCGCCTGCGAATGGTAAGCAGCCGCCTGCGCCTAGATGCAGCTCCCCTTGAGCCCCACTTGTTGCACACCTCTCCAGGTGTCAGACGTCACCTCAGCCTATCTTCCAAAAGAAGATAAGCCGCCTGACACCCCCTGCCACCAGGAAGAACATGAAGCCCCTGCAGTCCACAACATTGCGCCATGTGTACAAGTGGCAGGGTGCTGGCCCTGCTCACCAACCATAGCGCGCCACGTGGACCAATCACAAAGCGTCATTCTCAACTGGTTTACTTTATTTAACGTTGGATCCAAATCCAACAAAGTGGGCTTCTGGAGGGTAGGCCCAACCCCTGGGCCCAAGCCCAGTGCTCCTAAGGTGGGCCGCAGATGTCTAGCCCATACTTCACCTATAAAAAGGAGACTTTACCTCCTTTTGATAGGTCGAACAATTATCCACTCAAACAGACACACTTGTAACATACTTGTATCTTTGTCTTTACATTTGTAATCATCTAAGCAATAAAAATATATACCTTTTTCAGTGGACGTAGGTCAACGAGACCGAACCACTTAAATCTTGTGTGTTATTTATCTATTTGTTCTTTAGCTAATCGTACCGCGGATCTATCATCGTTGTGAGCAAAGGATTATATCCGGTAGCGAGCACGAGTAGCCACCCTCTCACTTTACCCGAGCCATACTCGTTGTTTCTTCACTGGCCAAACTAGTCGGTTATAGCTAAGTGCATCTCCATAACCTAGCCATCGATTATGGTCATGGTTATGCAAACTTCCATAGCCAAGTTAAGCGAAATCGAATTGAACCTTGCAAATTTCCATGCATGACGAGCTTGAAATATGCATATTAAGCTCGATACCTGCATAATCGAGCTTCTAAATTTTTTGGGCTAAAACATTTATTAATTTTTATAAGTAACCTAAGATTCAAAACCAAAAAATAATAATCCACTGCTTTAATAAATAAGGCTGGTTTTCGGTGTTTATAGGTTTGATATGATTATAAAAGTCAGATAAGCTTTTTATTGTTTATTGATATATGCAAAATGAAACCGAATACTACACATCTCATTTGATTGTGATAATTTTCAAAAAAAAAATAAAAAAAAATAAAAAAAAAATGATTGTGATAATACTTCCCAAAGATTGATTTCAATTAAACCATAGTTAAACTAAATTGCAATTAAACAAACATGAAACCAACACACCCATAAATACAAGACAAGACAAGGACAAGAGATCACCATGTGTTCCCGAGTTTGATTTCACGAAAGAAAAGAAGGAAAGTGAGAGGAAACAAAATATATGTGGTATTCTAGATTTTTTTAGAGAAGGGGAAAGAAGAGAAGAGAAAAGAATGGAGTTTATGACTAAATTTCACCTTTCAAATTGGAAGGAAGTGAAGGGAAGAGAAGAGAAGAGAAGAATAGGGAAGATGAGAGAAATGAAAGAAAAAAATATACAGTTTTTCTCTTAAATAAACTCAGGAACAGAGCATAAGGGTTGGATTGAATGATATATCATATCATTCACTATAAATAATCAAGCTAGTCAACTACATAGTAACATAGACGTAGATGTTATCAAAGATGCTTCGCCATTTGTCAACATACTATATGGTACCACGATCGAATACACCTCATTCCCTGTCTGAATTAACTTCTCAGAAGAAACCCAAACATCTAACCAAATATACTTCGTTTTCAACCAATATATGGATTAAATACATCAACATATTCAGGTCATCCACTAGAAAAAAGAAAAACCAACTACAACACGTGCATGTCCGGCAAGTGTGCATATGGTAACGTTGAATACATATACTGAAATCAAACCCTGCAGCCAATTGTGATCGTGGATGGTTTAGCCGCATGGGCGAAGCATTAGAAGATCAGATGGTGCCTCGGCCTCTACCGTTTTTTGCCACAGTAGTGTAAATTTCCCGTTTTTATCCGAAAATTTTGTATATATTTAATCCGGCCCCACCAATTTGAAAAAAATAGGTCTTGTGACTTTTGGCCTCCAACATCTAAAACTTCAGGCTCGGTAACTGTTTAGCCGTACATTATCATAGGCGATGGAGATCAAGTTGGAAAGCAATTGGAACAATCTGAATGAAGTGATACATTGTCACAAAGGACTCTTTGTCTCACTTTTATTTTCTTATTTTCATTTTCTAATCGCAACTGAAAACATAACAATTGGGACAACACCTAAATTAATCGCTATATGCCTCCACCAACGTGCAAGAAAACAATAGCCGATTGTTTCTCCTTTATTCATGTGTGGCTCTTCCGGCTTTCGAAGGTTGCTCTTGGTAACTAAGGAAACCGACTTTGCTTGTCCTTTTATTTTGTCAATATTGGCATTTTGTCAATATTAATTATGGGCCTTTTCACTTGGCTAAAATATTCTTCATTGTAAATAAACTAGACTATGTAGTTAAAAGCCCAAAACCACTAAACTAAGTTATTTGATTTCATTGCAACCCAAAAAGTTCATTCAATCAACTAGAGGTGAACAAATCCTTTTTTTACGAACTGGTTTCGGTTGGAATCGGTTTTGCTTTTGAACGGTTCCAAGTCAAACCAACATCGGTTTGAAACCAATTCGGTTACGTACCGGTTTGGTCTACCACGAACCATTTTTTACTAAGTTTCGATTCCGTTTCATATACACACTTTTAAATTTTTAACAACTCTATAAAATTACAGGATTGGGAACTATGAAAGCCAAAATAGTGTGAGGTGACGCTTATTAATGGTGGTGGTGGTGAATGAAGATGGTTGGTTGAATTCAATAATCAAGAGTTCATAATCGGAGCTCTGATACCAATCTTAAGTGGCCAATCTGAGAGAAGGTTAGTTAGAGAGAGAGAGAGAGAGAGAGAATTGGAGAGAAGAAGATAACATGATTTGATCAATGAACGGTGATCAACTTAGTTTCATTAACGGTATTTAACAACCTTTACAACTTTTTTCCCGCCTAATCTATGATTACAAAGTTTACTATTGTTCCCCCATTGTTTATCACATTTTACAATTATGCCCAATCTTTTTAACATGTAACAACTGCCGGAGCGGATTTAGCTTATGAGATCTGTATATATCTTCATCGTTTTAGTCATATAACTGTTGATCAATCCAATTGAAGGTGAGGGATTTGGGAGATTTTAGACCAATACTTGCCTTTTCCTCTTCTACACCTTTTCTTCAATTTTAGGGAACAATTAGACATGTACAAACTTGAAAGTGAAGGGAGTAGTGTCTCTGGCAGATCTCTAAGTTTTGGGCATGAACAAATATGAAGATGTTGAAGGTAGGTGAGGTGTTGCAGCCCATCTGAAACTGATTCCAACTCCTTAAAATTCCATAGATATAGTTTAGTTAGAGATAATGGAAGAAGAAAAGGTGATGATGAACCACTCATCTCTTCTTCTGCCTTTGCACCAATTGAAACCACTTTGTCTGAGTTTTCACCACGTAAGTATAGTACAACAAGTGAGGCTGGGAAATTTTGGAGCCCCCACTCTGAAATAGGCTTCTTTAACCCTCCTATGTCTAACCAACTTAAATTAGGAGGCCACAAACCACATGGAAATGAGTCATCCAAACTTGGACAATCATTTATCCACATATATTCCAGAGAGGTGAGATTTTGCAATTGCCCATGAGGAAATGACTTTAAATTCCTGCAACTTGTTATCTTAAGGTGTTTCAAGCAGTAAAGTGGAAGAAAACCATACCCATCATCTGGAATGCTTTCTAAGTTATCACAACTACCAATTGATAACTTGGTGAGATGAAGTAAGCATCCTTCACGAAACAACCTTAGATTCGGCATACTCCAAATGTCAAGAGATTCAAGTGATGACAAGAATGTGTTGTCCAACCAACTTACATCCATATTATTACAACTCCAAATTTCAAGAAACTTCAAAGAGGATGAGGGGTTGTCCGTTTTTGGGAAGCTCAAGGTTGTAGCTAAAGGACACCATTTTATTACCAACTTCTCAATGATGTTTGACAAATTGTAATTCTTGAGTCTTTGACAACTGTAAATTTCCATTTCTGTGATAGATTTCAAATAAACCTCTTTCTCTCCCAATGATACCAAATTTGCACATCCACTTACTTTCAACTTTTGTAAACCACCAAGAATCTCGTATGCCTCTGCTTCTGATTCCCACAGGTATGTGAGTTTACCACAATTGGAAACATTGAGATATTCAACTGCCTTAAGATGTTGAAAAACTTCCCCATGAAATTGAGTAAGTCCTTCAATTTTCTTTATGGTCAATTTAGCAATTGATGAAGACGCACCAACCATGCTTCTTAACACTTCAAAAGAACATTCTTCTACATGTAAAACCCGAAGTGATGGTATTAACTCAATTGCCACTACGTCTAGCTTTGGACACTTTTCTATAGATATCTCATGTAGGCAAGGAAATGCTCCAGATTTATCATCACCAACAGTTGACCATTCCTCCCAGCCCTTCATATCTTTAAATTTTAAAACTTCAAGCGATGGAAATGCATCACCACACGAGGAATTAGAAGGTCCAAGAAACTCCAAACCTAGAATCTTTAACCCATACATGCCTTCAACGAACAACTTTTGAAGTGATCGTAAATGCCAAGTGTTGGTAAAGATGTACAATTTCTACAGCCACGTAACGTAAGTTCGGTTAAGAATTCAAATGTAGGATCCCCTACCCAACTAGGAAACTGTTTTCCACTATAATACACAATCTTGAGGCTTTTCAACTTTTCAAGGGCCTTAACCCTTCAAGCACTTCGTATTCGGTTATTTCATTCCGGGAACCATCAAATACGTCACCCCATGTGATCTCCAAATCATGGATACTCTTTTTTTGCTGTAAGTTCGCCCCCCTTGCGTGTGCTGCGTTTTTTACTTTGTGCAGCCCCTCAATAGAAAGTTGACCTTGAAGATGCAATAGGCCTTTAAGATCGGATATATTAAACTCATGAGCTTCTCCAATAATGACTTTGGATAGAGTTTGTAGACCCATCAACCCACCAATTCCTAATGGCATCTTGTTCAATTTGGGTGTATTACTAATGTCAGATGTCGCAGGTTAATTAATTTTACAATACTATTTGGCAAGCTAGATAACATATGACAACCAGATAACAATAAGCTCTGTAGATTATGAAGGTCACCGACTTGGTCAGGTAAACATGTGATATTAGTGTTAGAAAAATGAGGTACGCAAATGTTTGAGACTGCCAATGGATTCTGGTACCTCTTTTGATTGTATAATTTGCTAGGCTTAGCACCCTTAGGAACTGCAGTTGTGGAAGTGACTTGACAAAAAAACAATGCTTGATAGGTAGAATCGATGCAAATGCTTCGCCTTTCAACCGACATTGGTAAGAAAGTTCTTAGACGCCTAGCTCTTTGTAGTGTCTTGAACTTTGTGTACATTTCATATCGTGCACGGATAAAAGAAGCGTGGTGTAGTTTTTCCAAAGCTTCATTCTTACCCTCAACATCCATCTTATCATCCAACATAAAAAAGAGCTCTCCGGCAACATTTTTCGCCAAATCATTTACCAGGTCATGCATTGTATATCGTGATTTTACATTGGTGAATGCTGAAAAAAGGACCTCGGACACTAGCTCTTCAAAAACACTCCCGACCAAAATTCTCCATTGACTGGTTTCCATTTAACTTGTACAAAAATCCCTCCCCATCCACAAGAGTACTAGTTCATTCCTTGTCAAACATGTAGTCCTTTGGGATAAAGCAACAATACACAAACATTTGTTTCAAATGTGGTGGCAGATCATAGTAACTTAGCCTTAATGCAGGAAGAATCTTACTTCCATTATGTGAATTCCATAACTCACTATGCAAGAGCTCCTCCCATTCTTCAACATTGGATTTTGTTCTAAATACCCCCCAAGTGCCCTCAAAGCCAAAGGCAAATTCCCACATTTCTTGATGATAACTTCACCATGCAATTTAAGTGTTCTATTCACATCAAAGTTTTGCTCACTAGATGCATGTTGAGCAAATAAACATAGAGCATCTTTATCTGACAAAAGCTTGAGATGGTAACATTGAACAGATTCCATCATCGATGCAACCATGGTCTTCCGCGTTGTCACAAGAATTTTACTTTTAGGAGCCCCTACAATAAGAGGGCGTTGGAGGCGTTCCCACTCGTTATAATTTTCATTCCAGACATCGTCTAGAACTAGTAAGAACCTTTCTTTGATAGCTTTTCTGCAAGGGCTACCTGAAGCAGATTTAGATTAGCAAAATCTTGGTTCCCTCCACCTACAGCTTGAAAAATAGCCTTGCTAATCTTAAATACATCAAACTCATCAGAAATACAAACCCACGACATGAGTTCAAATGATTTCTTCGCCTTTTCATCGTTATATAAAAGTTGGGCAAGAGTGGTTTTGCCAATCCCACCCATACCAACTATGGACACGACGCTAACATTTTGACTACATGATGGTTCACTGTGCAACAAATTCCCCAACAATGCCTCTTTATCACTTTCCCGACCTATAACGTCTTTTATGGGAAGAGCGAAGTTTGCTCATGCGGTTTACTGGTAGCAGCTCTATTTGGCATTTCAGCCTTATTAGTCAAACCAAAATACTCATCTTCTCGATGAGGTCACGTAATTTGGCTGTGACCCCATCTAGCTTAGTACTCATCTTATGACCATACTTAAGAGCATGAAATTTGGTTGGAATGTACTTTAGTACCTTACTTGTGCTGGCATGATGTTCTTGATTCAACTGGCGATGGATAGCTTCAGTGGCCAAATCATCAAGCACATCATCTATTTCATAAGCTAGATGCTGGAGTTGGTTCAACCACAATTGAACTGATGTGTCTGTTATGTGCTTCTGAGCTGCATCAGCAAGCACAGCCTGGATAAGGGGCAAGGTGTTTTTCAGTTTCTCGACTTCGAAAGAGATTCCTGCAGATCTAGCCAGCTGATCAAGTCAGCAGAGGCCAGCTTCTCAACCAAATAGAGATGAATGCTCCGATAAAGACTTCAGCAATAGCCATTGGAAATAAAAAGATTGCTTGTTTCTGATTAGTTTTGATTTGATTTCAGAGAACCGATGTGATGAAAGCAAATAGGTTAATAGAATTTTTTAGTATGATGTGGCCAGCCTTATCATTACTAATCAAGTCTTTGTAACATATAAAATATGTAGCAGCCGAAGTGAGGTGATCGCTTTAGTGTACAATA
>JAUTDX010002787.1:0-44715 GCA_030844895.1 Ambrosia x helenae | reverse complement strand
GAATTTGGGTGGCACACTAACCAAACAAAAGTGGCGCCATATACATAACGCCAAACACACATTTTTTCAATTTTGAAGGAATATATAGCGCCCCAGATAAAGCCCCAGTGTAGCGGTGTTTGGGCGCTATTTTCCATTTCAAGCCCCAATAAAGCCCCACTACAACATGGTCTAAATCAAAGTCAAGGACATGATTTTAGTTTTTGTGACATCACGTGACCACATTTCACCTAAGGCCCTTTTTTTAAAGGCGACATTTCACCTAAGTAATTTGACACAATAAGGTAAACTTTTGACCAATTTTTATAATTACATAAAAAGTTCAAATTCGTATTTGCAATTACAATTTCTTAACCAAAAAGTAATCAAATTGATATGAGCATGAACACTATGTTGACCAATCAGAAGATACCACGTCAGGAAATACTACATATCATTGTATCATTAACGTTGCGTTATGATGGGAAAAAAGTGAGAATCTTGCGTCAATTATTTAGGGTTTTTATTGGTTTGTTTTGGTTTGTTTGGCTGACTTGATTTGAATCTTTTCAGTTGTACAGAAAACTAAACCAAATTCAAGTAGTTCAATATCAAATTTGATTGCGTTCGGTCTTCGCTTATTGACAAGAGAAAAATAATAAGGATTTATTTTCCCTTTTAGGGTCAATACAACTTTAAATAGCACAGTTCTTTAACATAGTCTAAATCTACGGTCCAAAACCAAAAACATAGAAACCCAAAATGAGTCTAAAACGACACGTTTAAACTTCAAACAGAAAGATGGGAGTTGTCTTGAACTGAAAACCGTAGTGTACATGTTTGGTTTAGTTTAAACGATTTTGATTCAATTCAGTTTGTGTTTAATAGGCTTAAAACTGAATATTATACACCCTGGACTTTTTAACCAAATCTCTATCTACATTGCTTTTTACTGCTACTCTCTGTATTGTATTTGTATTATCTACAGACAATATCCACAAAACAAAGAAGGAAACATACACCGCCCATCTTCAATCAGAAAGCTGGGTGTTGTCTTCAAACTCTATAACCAACATCACTCACAAAGTATCTTCAATGCACGTGGCAGTTTCTCGTTTGGTGCCACGAGATATTTTTCTGCCATGTGTCATGACTGGCTGACCGACTCTGAAACTTTCATTGTTTTAGGTTAAACCATAGGATTAATGATTTTATTGTATATTTTAAACAAATCTGTTCAAATGGAAATTTTGATAAAGTTTTCAGTTTTCACTCACGATCATTTAGGTATTTGTTTTTCTTTTTTTGTTTCTAATACGCATATTAAGAAATAATCAAGGGTGGGGAAACGCATTCAACTTAAGGGTCTGTTTGGTATGGGGTAATGGAATGGACGAGAAAATAAAATGAATAAGGGAATAGAATGGACAAAGGAATGCAATGGATGATTACCTTTCCATAGTCTTGTTTGGTTACCACATGAGAATGGAATGAATCATTACTTTATATTGTTTGGTAGGTAGGAAAAGACATAGAAATAAAAACCGGGCAATGGGTGAATGGTGGCGACGGCCATTGACAATGGGTGCCAACGACGGTGGTTGGCGGTAGGGAAGGTGGTGGTGGTCGGTGGGCTGTGGCAGTTGGTGGTAGAGATGGTCAACGGCGGCGGCGATGATGGGTGCTGGTGGTGGTCGGTGGTGTCGGTGGCGACGTTTGGTGGTTATAGTAGCGGTGATGGTGTGGTGGTTTTCGGTGGTGGTGACAGTGAGTGGTGGCGGTGGTGGTGGTCGGTGGGTGGCGGTGGTCGGTGATTGAGAGTGTCGGTGATGGCTGTCGGTGCTTGGTGGTGGCTGAGGTGGCAATTGGTGGTGGTCAGTGATTTCAGCAGTCGGTGGGTGGCGTGGCGGTGGTCGGTGACGGAGAGGTGGCGGTGGTGGTCGGTGGGTGGCGGTGGTCGATGGTGGTCGGAAGATGGCGGTGGTCGGTGGGTGCGGCGGTCGGTGGTGGTGGTCGGCGATGGCGGTGGTCGGTGGTGGCGTCAAGCGGTGGCGATGGGTGGTAGTGGTAGTGGTAGAGGTGGGTGGTGGTCGGTGCTGATAAAGAGTGACAGGGGGAATGGAATGGAAAAAAAAAACAGGGGGGAATGGATGGAATGGATTTTGGGATTTTTAGTGGGAATGGAATGGATGAGGTAATGGATGACTCCATTACCTTGACCAACCAAATACCTTTTTTTCATTCCATTGTAATGTTTCATTCCATTCCGCCTTCCATTCCTGCATACCAAACACTACCTAAGTTTTTTTCATTTCACTAAATCCTACCGATCTTGCAATGTCACATTAATCCCTAATTCACTTAATTAAAACACAATTTTAGAAGCAGCAATATACTTATTCACTACAGTAAAGTGTTTTTTCTATTTTTGTTCAATTTAACATTTTATTCAACTAAAATAAACTTACACTATTATAACTATAAAACATAGAAATGCAAACAAACATAAACTAAAATAAAAATATACTAAAAAAATAGATAACGAAAAAGTATTCCGAATCCATTTCGAGGTGGGGTAGATCTATAGTGGCTAGATGTTCCATGAGATCATTTCGAAGTCGAAAATACGTATTATAGTCCCTCAACTCCGCATGGGCACTTTCATCGAATACTGGTTTGTATGGGGGATCTTGTATGTGGATCGGTGATATTGCACATCCTTCGTCTTTCAAGATCATGTTGTGCAATATCATGCACATATACCCAATGATCCTACACCTATCAACGATCGTCGCCCTCGATGGTCGCTAGACTATGCCCCATTTCCCCTTTAGTACACCCGAACGATCACTCCACATCTTTCCTTTCCCTTCTTGCCCTCTAACAAATTTCTTTTCCTTCGGATCGGTCGGATATCGAAACTCTTTCACAAATGTTGACCAAGTAGGGTAAATCCTGTCGGTAAGATAGTATCCACTTAAAGTAAATGGACACTGTGGCGCCGTTCTGTTACGTTGGGTGAGAAAAATTGGAGATTGTTGGAGAAAATTGATGTCGTTGAGTGAACCGGCTGGACCAAAAAAAAACATGCCAAAATCATAAATCTTGTGATGCAACCGCTTCTAGCATGATCGTAGGGTATTGGTGATCGCCTCTCACATATTGTCCTCGTAATTCCCTAGGACACACACGACAAACTAAACGTGTACAATCAATGTCGTGAATTGTCGGTCTTCATAAAAACTCATCTCCATGTAACTTAATTATGGCATTTAAAAAAAATTGTAAACATTCACGCAACGTCCTCTAGGGCTTAGATAAATATTCATCGTATTAATCAGGAGGATTACCGGTTGCGATTTGTTTAACTTCTAACACGACTTTTTGTGTAGGCGTAAAACTCTTTCTAAATCAACCATCTCATAACCATTCAAAGTTTGCTTCAACATCTGCTACAATCTTTATACATAGACGTTTCGACATACGATGCCTTAACTTAAACATAGCTTCGCTGTATTTTGGGTTGTCGACAAAATAATATTCCATTAAAACAATATTGCCTCCCTCCCAATGGCACACATCATTTTTTAGATGTTCTTGTGTCTTCTTCTTCGGCTCGCTTGACAATATTCAGGAAAAAATCAAGGTTACTATCGCCTGATTGTAAAATCGGATTCACTTCGAGTTGGGGAATACATATATGATCTTCTTCAACTTCAAGTTCACTCATTTTTTATGAAAATGGAGAGAAAATTTGGAGTGGCATTTGGATCGAGAGGAAAATTGGAATGAAAATGTTATATAATTATTGTATGAGAGAATAAGTTTTTTTTTTTTTAATTTCTTTACCGCCAACGGTAATATAACCGTTGGCACACAAAAACTACAATATCTTTCAATGCCAACGATCCGTTGGCTAGAACCAAAATTCAAGCCACAAGATCCCAACCCGTGACTACAGTGACGGTGTTCCCGTGTGGATAAAGAGGTACCCTTGGCCAACACGTGTTGTGCCCTGTCCCCCTAAGTTTAAGGGTGTGCTTGGTTTGTGGATTTTTTTTAAGGAATTGGAATTTTGTCAATGGAATTGGATTAGGAAAGTTTATCGCTTAGAATATTGATCAATAAAAAGAATTAGTTAAACATATGTGAGCTTAATTTGATTCACGTGTCATGTTCAACAAATGTTGGTCATAAAAGTTAGTTTATCACTTGGAATCTTGATTGATAACTGACCAATGACATTGATGTGAAGCTCTAGAAAGTAGAAACTTGCTGATTAAGGATGGATACCAACATTTATATGGCTTTACGAGCAATGACATTGCTAGATGCTAACCTTGGTTGTGTCCCCACGCGGCAGTGAGTAATGTGCCCATGACACAACACCAGGCCCAGCCCAGCCCATTCGTGGTGCGGGCCGTGCAGCTATGCAGGGCCCATAAGCTTTGGGGCCCAAAAAACCTCAAATATATAAAGGATCTTTTCTTTGAACCGTAAATTTGGATCACTGACAGACACTAGAGTATCATCATGTTATTAGCGGAACCACCCAATCCATCTCCACTAGACAATAATAATTATACACCAATTTAAGAGAAAACTTAATAAATCAGAGAAAACCCCCTTATAGGATAGTCCCAAAACTATCCCATGTAATATTAAGCCTTATCCTAAAGATGCCACTAAGTTATACTAACATGGGCTATATAAATGATATATAAACCAAAATAAGTCAGTAATATTCATGTAGCTCACTTGGCTTTTTGCGATCTTAGAAAATTAACAGTATTAACATGGAGAAGGGGAAGAGGCCCCTGTAGGCCCAATACTATCCCATGTAATATTATGATTTCTATCGTCTAGACTGGCCCAGGTGTGTTTACTTTATCGATTATCGATTAAGATTTTAGTGTATTTAAGATCGATTTATTTGAATTTATTTTGGATTTTAGTATACTTAAACTTGACATTTGAATTTGTTTTCTTATTAACTTTTTGTTATAAGGTTTTTTGGTTCTTCAATTATAATATTTATATTGTATATTCACATCATGTTTTATTATCACATATTAGTTTTGATAGTTTTGTTTGAACGGCAAACTAACCTACTGATACGGTTCATACTTTGGTCCCAGCCCACTTCACTATGATAACCATGCACCTCTATGATGGCTACGTAGGTAGTAGCAGTATAGTTAATTTTATTCCACTATAATTCAGTCGTTTGTATTTTGTCTAATTAGACAGTTATATTTTATTTTAGTAGGGATCCAGTAACTCCATGATTTCTATATTTTTAGTGGTAGTTGGTTTTTATTTTCGTATTTAAGTTCTGGTATTTGCATTTTGTAAAAAAAGAATGAAAAGGTATTAAAAAAAATTTTAGTTGTTGCATGTTGTGTCACAATCCTCTGCTCTTGGAGCAGAAGCTATTTGTTTGGCTTTACATCCGTTCCAAGGTATCATTTCTAATACATCCGTAGGACAGGCTCGGACACATTGAGTACACCCGATACATGTATCATAAATCTTTACTGAATGCGACATTGGATCTATCCATTTTTGACCGTGATAAGGTTTCAATCTAGTAAATTGATAAACGAATTATGTATTTCAATACTAGTACTAGATGAATCGATCATTAACAAACAGATTGGAACTTAAACCAATCACCTAGTCTCAAATACTCCATTTTACACACAATGGAACTTAAATTGTCACTATTCTTGGTCAACTACAATTTAACAAACAGATTGGCACCAAGAGGCTATAAGCCCTTTGATTCATATTTAAGTTGACAATATGGGTCCATGTTTTCTACTCGCCCAAGACCCCCGAAGGCACCCAATTTTTTTTAGGGACGGCCCTGCACAACACGTAGTGCTAACTTACATGATCTTGAGTGTGCGTTGCTTATGACATGTGAACCTTCAAATACATAGGGTTACACAACAAAAAAGGTCGACTAACATCCGAATCATTCATACAATAAGTGACTTCAACTTAGATAATATTGAGTGCTTGACTGGTTGAGGTCTAAATCAATTGTAATTGTGTTCATTTTTTTTCTATAGTTTGCGTGCACGTGTGTAGGGCCGGCTCAACGTTTTCGGAGACCTAAAGTGAACTAAAATATCAGGGCCCTTTTTAAGAAAACAAAAACTATATTATACAAACCCTCCTCCTTTACCTGGGCTTAGGACCCGATTCATACCTTCAGTTTCGACTTGACATTGTTGGAATTTTTATAGTTTACTCCTAAATCAAATAACGGGGAAAGATCCGGTACAAATAGCTTTTTGGTAAGAACTGTAAGAATCAAAGGAGGGTATTTTTTTTAATTTTTTTTTTCAAAATTTTTTTTCCCCATATTGTTAAACATGTATTATAGTATTGAAAACTAAAAAAAAATAAAAATAAAAAAAATTTGGTGTAGAGTAATTACGTGTAGAGTAATTACATAATTACTCTAGTGTAAACTAATGTATTTACCTTAATGACGTAATTACACTAAAAAAAAATTTTTTTTTAATTTTTTTTTTGTATTATTCATCTAGAAAGAATGTTTAAGCACATGGGAAAAAAAAATTCTAAAAAAAAAAAAAAAAATTTTTTACCCCCTTTGATTTTCACAGTTCTTACAAAAAAACTATATGTATTTGATCTTTACTCATCAAATAACATGTAAAGTATCAAATAATCACTTTGTTTCCTAAAAGCCTAAATAAATCCACAAACAACAAATCAAAGGCTAGCTAAAGCAGATCGAATGGGCAAACAACAATAAATTAATTGAAAAACAACAAACCAATAATTACTAACCTTTTGAAGGCTTGAAACAAATGGAACAAAACAAACAATTAACTGATGTAGAGGAGAACATCTAAACACAGCCTACTCACTTTGATTCTTTTGAAACAAAATAGAATGCTTGCTGACTTGCTGTTATGATTTAGAGCATGTTGAAGTAGAATATAACTTCTGAACAAACACTAAGGGCATGTTTGGATAAACTTATTTGAGTCCAAAATGACTTTTAGTTAAAAGGACTTATTAACTTAAGACTTTTTAAAAATAAGTTTTTAGAAAAGTGTTTGGATTAGCTTCTGTGGTGGAGAAAAATAATAAGCCGATAAGTTATTTTGTAAAAAAAGTTTTTGGTTTAACTTATTCAGTTAAAATGACCAAAAAATATATAAAGAGAGTAGGTATAAGGATATAAGAAGGACATGTGGGTAAATATCCATCAATAAGTTATAAGAAGGTTAAAAAAGTCACACATTCCTTAATTTTTCAAAACAACTTATTATAGGCAAATAAAAAGTTAAAACATTAAGTACTTATCATTTGCCAAACACTTTTTTTAACTTATTAACTTTTTGAAAAAGTAATAAATTATAAGGAGATGGAAATAAGGAGAGCCAAACATGCTCTAAGAGCATAATAGAAAGATTACAGGGCAGAGTAGAGCCTTTTGAAGAGTAATTGGAATTGTTTTTCGCTTGTTCCCCAAAATGGCCATCAATATCGCCTATCGAGAAATTCCCGTCGATTGAGTTTCACTTCCCCTAGTTTGGCGCTTGAAAAATTGAAGAGATATTAGGCTAACCTAGAGAGACATTGGGCCTTTTTTTAAATAATGGGGGCGCTATTTTAAGGGAGGCCCCAAGCCCTAGCTTGGGTTGACTCTATGATCCAGTCGGCCCTGTAACAATCTAATCTACTTTTGTTTCTACACTATTGTTTACGATGGGACTCGAACCCTCAACCTAATGGTAAGGGACACCCTTTTACACACCTTCCTAACACTGGGCCACTGATTAAGGTGTTGTTTTGCTTCCATCGATTTCATAAACATTCCAATATACCCTTATGAATGTTGGCATGTTTGCGCTTTTGTGCGTTTTTTCGTTGTAGATGCTCTAAGTTACGTAAAAAAAAACTTCAAACAAGTGACAAGTTTTTTTATAGCAAAATGACCAGAAAAAACCAGACAATGTTTGCTACATTCTTTATTACAAATGATTTTAAAATATTCAACCAATTTAATTTGAAATTGCAAGAAACAAGGCGGAAACTATGCTAAGTGTCAACAATGGTGGTGTTGACGGCGGTTGTGTCATTGTTGGTGGTAGAGGTGACGGCCAACAAGTGATGGTAACATCATTGTCGTGGTTGTTGCTTGCCCATTCGTTTAATTTGAATCGACCTAAATTTACCCGTTGTATAATTAGTGTAGACCGAGAGGACCCCAATGTATTTTCTTTTTACCCAAATCAACCCATTTATCAATGTCTTTTTCATGATTGTCATACTCAATGGTATCCAACTATCCATTTACAAGAGTCTTAAACCAATAGTTTACCCATAATCTTTAATTGTCACTAGTCCATATTATGTGTACCAGTTTTGGTCAAAAAGCTATGTAATGAGTACACCAGAACATCAAAGGCACCATGAAGAACACAATTAAATGAGGCCATCAAAAAAGAAATGTCCCAAGTGGATCTTTAGAAATAATATCTTATACGACTCCACCTTATCAACGGGTCGACCTATCTAGGTCAAACAGGTCCTGTTTCACATATGAATGCTAAGCCTAGGCACTGAGGCGCAACTAGTGGGCTGCGATTGGTGAGGCATGCTGAGGCGCAAATTCAGGCTAAAAGTCGTCTGAAATCCCTAAAACTTCCTAAATTAACACTCAATAGTCTCCTAAAAAATAAGAAGTCGTAAAAAGGGTATCAAACGGACTTTGGTTGAACTCATTCTAGCGGCATTTGAACCATCTCATCGAACTCTATGATCAAGACACACATACGACAAGATTAAAGAATTCGCCTTTAATAAAAAAAGATAAGGAACAAGTATTTATAAATCACAAAAAACAAACTCACTTAACATGTGACTGATTACTCATTTTGTTATGCAAAGAATAACTCTTAACATGAAATTGAAAGTTTTATTAATATTTGAATGAATCTCAGTCACCTTATCACTAATTTTCCATTTTCAACACAAAGTTACTTCATGTATGTGAAGTTTGTATTTCAAAGAAAACCCGAACTTTGCGCACGAATCTAAACATGCCTTCAACCCGAAAATCATGTTGGACAATGGACACAATTACACATGAACCAAGTAGATACAACACGTATTCGTGGGTTGACACAAACATGGTCCTCTTAACCTGTATTATGTCTGATGACTACAAAATTACAATTAATTCACCAAAAGGGATATTGCAGCCATAATCATAAATCAGTAACAGATACTAAATACAAACCAATCATAACAATTAATTCACCAAAAGTATGATCAACTTTCCTGTTCTTTACATTGTTCTTTCACATGTTCTTTACATTGTTCTTTCACATGATCTTTACTTTGTTCTTTTACCTGTTCTTTACCTTGTTCTACTGATCCTTCTTTTTTACTGTTATTTTTTCCAACTATAAGTTCTCCAATCTTCTTAAACAATTTCTTCTTGGGGTAAAGTCCATACAGATAATACCCTTTATCCTCACCATCTTCTGTATGATGTCCATGATTATCCACTTCTTCAAACTGGCCTGACCCGTTTGAATCAGCATTGCCCGTTGCACTCCGCCGATGATGAGCTTTTGCTTTTGGCGTTCGCGGTTCTGATTTGGGTGATACATCAGTGTCGAAAATTGACCCTTTAAGTGCTTCATCCTTCTCCGGATTAACGTCTACAAAAGTTTCGGCATGATCATCTTCTTTATCAGACATGCTGTCACCGAAATTGAAACTAAACATGTGTTGATGTGTAGTTATTCCATCGTAATGATCTTCGTAAAGCGAAGCAACCGGAGAGTTGAACACTTCGGTATGTTCTTTATCTTCATAATGCTTGTTAGCTTCGGTTTTTGCAGCGAGTAATCTTTTGAACTCGTTCAAGTTCTCACGAGCCGCGACTTCATTGATTCGTAACCTTTCGTTTTCTTGTCTAACAGCGCGTAAAGATTCTTCCTTTTCGGATAACAAGTCTTTGAGCTCTGAGTTTTCGGCTTGTGCTATGTTGGAAGCTTCTTTAGCAGCCGACGACTCATTTACCGCTTGCTTAACAATATCGCGCAGTTTATTAGCTTCTTCTCGTGTGATTCGAGTAGTGTTTTCGGCTGCTACCAATGCTTCATGTAGCTTATTGTTTTCGCGTGTAAGCGATGCATTTTCTTCATACGCTTTATTTATACAACTTATGAATCCCATTTCTTTCGCTGTCCATGACGAAATGGATTCTTCGGATTCCATTCTTAATCGCTCGTATGTGTCCTTTTGTACCGCGAGTCCTTGCTTTAATTCTTTGATTTCTTCTTTCAAACGCGCTACTTGTCCTGCGGACGAGTGTTGTAACTCAAGTTCTTTGTTTAGTTGTTTAACTTCAAGCTTTGATTCTTCCAAATCCATCTTAGTCTGCTCAATCTGTTGTGTTTGAACCATCAATGCATCCAACATATGTGCTTCAGACTGTTTACTTTTCGCAACTTCATCTTCTAATTCCGCTACTCGTTTCTTCAATTCCCCTAATTTTCCCTCAAACACCTTCGCGGATTCAAGCCGATTATTCAACACAATGATCTGTTTATCTCTAGATTCAATCTCCTTTTTCGAATTCAACAATGAATCATTAAGACTTTTGAGCTCTAACAACATTTTTTCGGCCTTTTCAGCCGATAATCCAGCATTAGCCATCTCTTTAACGTCGTTAAGCTCAGCGATCACTTTGTTCCTTTCGGTTTCTGATTCGTTTAATCTAACTTTCGTGTTCTTTAACTCCTCTTCTAAACTATTAATCTGTTTTTGCTGTATTGCAGCCTTTACTATCCGATTCTACATAACAAAAATCACAAATCATCATCATACACATAAATCAAAAGTCTTGGAAATTCATACTTCTTCGAATTATTTAGATTACATCATAACCAAATTCTACAAAACTTTCAAAAAAAAGAAGAGATTTGCATTCGTCCCACCTTCCTATACGAGCTTTGTTATTTGTGAGATTTACCAGATATATTATTGTTTAAAAAAACAAAAATGTCTCGGAAATTCGTACTTCTTCGAATTAATTGATTACATCATAACCAAATTGTACAAAACTTTCAAAAAAAAAAAAAGATTTCCATGCGTCCCACTTCTCTATACGAGTTTTGTTATTTGTGGGATTTACCAGATATATTATTTTTAAAAAAAAAAAACAAAAATGTCTCGGAAATTCGTACTTCTTAGAATTAATTGATTACATCATAACCAAATTGTACCAAACTTTCAAAAAAAAAAAAAAAAAAAGATTTGCATGCGTCCCACTTCCCTATACGAGCTTTGTTATTTGTGGGATTTACCAGATATGTTACTGTTAAAAACAAAAAAAGTCTCGGAAATTCATAGTTCTTTGAATAAATAAGATCAAATACCTCGGATAAGCTAACCGAATTGCGATCAACGTTAACTAGCGCTTCTTTATCAACCTGTGAGGCGAGAGCATCTCCTCGGCAAATCTTTGATCCAGAAATGGTTCTAAGCAAAAAAGATGAATGTTTCTTTTGTCCAAATTCCAAATACCCAGATCTATAAATCAACAAGTTGATAACGTGTTACATATGAAAACAAAAGATATATATACACAAATGTAACGTATTATTATGATATGTTTATATGTTGTTAACAAAAGAAATATAGATGAAATTAAAGTTGTGTACCTGGATTTAGAACGTGACATTATGAAAGATTTGAGGGATTTCTGGAAGAGAGATGAAATCGGAGAAAAAAAGAAGAGAAGAAATCGTGGAAAGACCACACAGGTTTGAAGGAAGCCGTGGTTGGCGGGTGAAGACTTACTGTGTAACGTCTTTTTCTTGTTTGGAAATTAGATTAATAATAATATTAATGTTAAAGTTTGGTGCATTTATTGGTCATTAATTTTTTTAGTTTTATATTTGTTCAAGTTGAAAAGGTGGTATATGTAATTCTTTTTTAACGGCAAGCGGTTGGAAACTCCAAAGAACAACGACCCCATAAGAAACACGACCCCACGAGGGCTTGGTATATGTAATTATTTTATAAATTAAGCATTAAAATTGCTCTAGCGGTATGCGTGTAAGTTTCTTTACGGGAAGTTGTCGGTTGAAGTTTTGTTCGTGACAAAATATCATGTGTGAGGCAAAGTGTTTTACCTTTTGAGTAGTGGGTTTCCCTTACAATTGGTGAGAGGTCCTGTTACCAACGGTATGCGATCGCAGAAGTGGGTGACCTTTTGTTTGGGATGTACCTAGGTAACCGGACTTTGTTATAGTTTAAAAATAAAATATTGAAGTATTATGATTTTATGATGATTATTTAAAAAATGAGTGACGTTATTATTATTATTTTTTTTTTTTGGACGGCATGAATAATGTTATATGGTTTTACATTTTGTATTTAATTCATCTTTCCTAATAAAGAGATTACAATACATTGACACGTATTTCATTTTCTCTCTTGATGTTTTTCATGAGGTTGCGCAATCAAATTACATCAAGAATTATTAATGAAGTGTGCAATTGTATAAATCGTACCGCTATTGAAAGTTTGAATACCAAATATTAGACATTGTTGGTTTGTTTTCGGTACGTACCGGTTCAAGCCTAAACAGGACTTTAACGAGTCGGAAACCTTAGCTTATTTTTTCACCAAAACGAATCATTAACTAAAGTAAACTTGTTTCGACGCGGAATGATGATGCATCAAACCCTACCCCTACCATACCAAAAATAAGTGTGTTTTTATAATTAAAACTGAGAACGACATATACCAGCTTGAGGAAATTTAGTACAATAGCATATAATTTTTTTTTTCTTATAAACAAATTAGATAACGAACATCTGTAATTGCTAGAGCCTAGAAGACGTTAGGTGTTCAATTATCTATATAAAATTATTATGTATATTAAGAGCATTAGATGAGGGAGTGAATGTGTTAAGATGAGTAAATCGAGGGACTTTTATTATTAAAAAAATGTAGAGTAATTGATTACCGTAAGCAAAGGGACTTTTATTATTAAAAAAATGTAGAGTAATTGATGACCGTAAGCAACTCGTGTGTGACCTTGTCCAACGGCCCGCCAACATTGTCTTTGGAGAACGTTACCCTAGTCAACCTTCATAATTTGGGCTCGGTCATCTATTTGGGCTTTTGGGTTTCTAGTCAAACAACTCAATATTTAATTCTTCATTTTCAAGATAAAATAATAATAAAAGTTTTTTTAATGTAAAGAGAATTAATTTGTGGCTCCAAGTCGCGTCTACAACTATTGACAGTAGGCAAATGGCCTTTGATACAGGTCGTCGAAAAAGGATACATCCAGTCAAGGGCGGATCTAGGGGCTTTTAGGGGTTCCCAGGAACCTCCTCGATTTGGAAAAAATTGAAAATTTAGTGGAAAATTTTGAAAAATCAGTAAAAAATCTACTAAAGGAACCCCCTGGAAATCCGTCCTGGATATGCCACTGCATCCGGTGGTGGACGGGTTGCTGATAGTGCAAGCGCGATAGCAAGTGATGGTGAAGAATAGGAGGACCGATGATAAATCTTAAGAATCGACATGCATTTATCTCTCTCTTTCTCTCTCAAACCAGAGAAGAAAGAGAATGGTCCCAGGGTACCTCATATCAATACCAAAGAGAAGAGAGAGGAAAATTACGTGTCAAAAAACATATGTTTACTAGTGTAACAAAAAAAGAAACATGTGGCGGTGATAAGGAAAAAAAAGTGGACCAATCAGGAATCATCGCTATTCATTCAGTTTATACATTAATAGATAGGATAATAATGGTTTTGGAGAAATTGGTTATGATTTAGTGATGAGTATGAGATGATGCCAAACACAACATGAAACTAATTATGTTTTGGATTAATTACATGTTTAACAAAGGGACAGTATTGGATTGTATTAAAATTTAAGATGAATTGTAAAAATATGAAAATGTCAAATTTACGTGTTCAACTCTTTATGATTCATTTATACTTGCTAGTGGGAAACCTGCGCGTTGCTGTGGCATGATTAAGATAAATATATTTTTTTGAACAATGCACAAGCGTAGCCGTGTTAGCCCATCAAGTTGTAGAAAAAGTGTAAAAATATATTGTCTTCCTTCCATTGTCTTTGAATGCAAAACGATGTATATGAAATTGTCTTTGAATGCAAAACGATGTATAGGAAATTAATCCATTTCTCTTTATTGTTTAAGCTTTGAAAAGAAACTATATTTTTTTAGATCCAACCTTTAAAGTTTTTCTACATTCATAACAAAGTGCATTCAACCATTTCATTCAATATTACAAAAAATATACAAATTGCTTTTGGAATTAGGGGTAGTATTGGAAGAATTTTCATGACATCTTAGGTGTGAAGCAAGAAACTCTTCATATACCATCTTACCTTTGGACAATTTTGACATATTTGCCCATGCCTCCTCCTTTATAATGTAGTATAGATTATTGCAAATGGTCACGAAAGAATACGTTTTATATATTAGGATTATAATTTTACCAATTCAAATGGAAAAATGTATCACTTGAATGACAAAAAAATATAGGTATACTATTAGACGATAAACTTTGCCCTTTGGACCGACTTTAAGAGTACAATGACATGACTTTGACTTTCAAAAGGTAATGACGATATAAGCCTCTTTTGCACTCCTATGAATATTAACATAGGCTAGACTTGCAACACAACATAAAAAGTGGATGATAATCGATATGATATATAAGATAAGGTTTAGTAGTTTTTTTTTAATGGCCAGCAAAATTGTTTTATTAATCACCAAAGCTAGCGGGGTACTAGCAGCGTACTAGCGAAACCACCCGTTACAAATTACAAGACTATAGTCACCTATTATTACAAAGATTACGGATAAAACAAGTGAACAACTAAAGAACGTTCGAAATATTGAAACTTCACCATTTCTCCCAATCCAAATCTTGTTGCTTCGCTCTCGCCTTTACCCAAAGATGGCTTCTTGCTTTAATCTCACCTATTAGTTGTTGTAAAGAGCCCTGCTTTTGATTGAAAACCACCTCATTCCTATTCTTCCACATACACCAAATTGCCGTTAAACAAACCGCGTAAAACGCCTTCTTTGTCTTGTCGGTCCCCCCATTGTACATGTGCAAAGTAAGGAGGTCTCGAAACTCAAAAGCAAATACATTCCTAACTTTGCACCATTGCGAAATAAGCTGCCAAATCGATTGCGCCAGTTCACATGATACGAATAAGTGCTCTGTTGTTTCCGCATAATCACCACATATTGGACACAGATTCAATCCCACGTTAATGTGCCGTCTAATAAGCATTGTTTTAGTTGGTAACCTGCCAAGCGCTGCCCTCTAAGCTAATAACCAAACATTTCTCGGAATCCACAAGTTCTGCTTGACCACAAACACAGAACATGCAGCCCTATTCTTCTGCAGAGCACATTTAACATCCCCCACCCTGAACCCAGATACATCGCCCAACCCCCAAACCCAAGTGTCCCTAATTGTGCAAATGGTAGGACATGAAACCAGCCTCAAAAGTTCGTCCAACTCAGCTGGTCGAAAGTATTTTGAGTATCTTCTAACATTTAATCTTCCTCTCTGCTTTTGATGACTAGGTCGTCAACGTAGACCTCGAGATTAACTTCGATTTGTTTGACGAACGCGGTGTCCATCAAACGTTGATACGTGGCTCCTGCGTTCTTGAGACCGAATGGTATCTTCGTGTAACAATAGGTACCCGTGTAAGTGCGGAATGTTGTGTTGTCTTCATCCTCCTTAGCCATCTATATCTGATGATAGCCCTTGTAAGCGTCGAGGAAGCACTTGAATCTAAAAGGTTCCAGTGAGTCAACCTTTTAGGTCAATCTCGGGCAGTGGGTAACAATCCTTAGGACATGCCTTGTTTAGATCTTTGTAGTCCACGCACATACGCCAACTGCCATTTGACTTTCCCACCATGACCGGATTAGCCACCCATGTTTGGTACCGTGTCTTGCGCAGAATACATGCATTTAATAGCTCAGTCACTTGCTCGTTCATGGCCTTTGTTTTCTCCGGCCCCATGCTACGCTTCTTTTGGACGATTGGTTCGACCGTTTTGTAAACATTAAGCTTGTGTCCCGCGATGTGGCGCGGAACGCCCTCCATGTCTACTGGTTGGAAGGCAAACACATTTATATTCTTGATGAGAAGTTGCTTCAAGTGAGTGCGAATGGTGTCGGAAATTACTGGTCCAATGACAACCGTCTGATCCGGGAATTTAGGGTTGATAACCCATTTTTCCGGCTCAGTACGGACAGTTGGTTTCAGCATTTTTGCAGGCTTCTGCGCATCAGTTGTATGACAGTTCTTGTTTCCGCATATGAATGCCACGCCTTTCCGAGTAGGAAAACCCACCATTTGGTGTGGTGTTGATGCATTTCAGTTGAACTTTGCTAGGCCTTCTCGTCTCAGTAAGATGTCATGTGACGAATTAACGGGTAGGACCATGAAGTCACAGATTTCAGTTCTTGAGAGTCTCCCGTCCGTCAGTGTGACCGGGAGTGTAAGCATGCCCAGCGAGATGATCACCTCATGAATGAAACCTGAGATAGGTTCCGTCACTGGAATAAGCTTTGCCTTATCTTCTTCATCCAACTGATTGAAACATTGCTGGTACATGATATATGTGCTGCTGCTGTTGTCCAGAAACATGTACCGTGTGCGGTAATGCCCGATGACCCCTTGATGATTAATGGAGTTGTAAAAGAATTTCCTCCTATGACTCATGGCATAATGACATGTGCCTCTTTCCAGGAATCATCATTTACGATGTTGAATGCTCTCTTGTTTTGATACCCGCGGTGAGTCATGTTGTAATGATGACGAGGAGTGTGATGGATGTGGTGCATGTTAAGATTGCGGATTTTTTTCTGGGAGGGCTCTCCTCCCTCAGCATGATCTCTTTGCTTTTTTCGCATATTCTTAACCAAGTGAGCTAATTGACCGGATTTGATTGCGTTTTCTATCTCCATCTTTAAGCTGTAGCATATCCGTCAGTTGGCCATAGTCTTCATGATATTCACAGTACTTTGACATATCGACGTTTCTTCTATCACGACTCAGTTCCCTTGGCTTTTGGAACTGGATTTGTTTAGTCTTCAGGACTTCAGAAGGCGTTTTTGACAACGGAGTCCAATCATAATTTTTCTTCGGGTGTATCTTCTAATCACGCGAGTGCTTGGAGTTCAGATAATTGCGCGCGTCATGCGGCGCTCGGAAGAATACTTGCCTTCATCTGTTGTGCCCGAGATTCGTGACCACACAGACTGCTTTCCCTTGTTGCTTGGACCCGCGTTGTGATTGTTGTTGTGGTGGAAGTTCTTTGCACGCGTAAAGGAGCGTTATGAGGACGCGTACACTTTTGCGGCCTCAATGACCTCTTCCCAAGCATCAGGCACACCCTCTTTTCTAATAAGGCATCTCGTGAGATCATCATTTCGAACACCATGTATGAACGCTGCCTTGGTGAGTTCTTCTCTGCACCCCAGTTGAAGGGCTTCTTTGTTGTAACGAACTATGTAGTCCTCCAGTGCTTCATTGTCATTCCTGTGCATAACAAGATATGCGCCTTGTCTTTCTTGTGCTTTCGGAGGTGCGAGAAGTGGTTCTTGATTTCTTGGTCAAGTCGTCAAAGTCAACCAGGCTTCCCACAGGCAAACTTTCATACCAAACCCTGGCTGCGCCTGTTAGGGTTTGAACAAACAGGTGACACCAAGCTTGGACGGGCCACGGCTTAGAACTTCCCGCGCAGTCAAAAGCATGCAAGTGATCATGTGGGTCACGTAACCCGTCATACTTCCCAATAGTGCTTGGGAGTTTACATTCATAAGGCATCAGAGCCAATGTTATGCGCACACAGAACTTAGATCTTTCTGCAAATGATTTGGGGCGATAAGGCTTGCACAAGTCGTCGTCTGGGCGTGCATGATTGCTAGCAACTGACTTAGAGCGTTGCTTGCGGTTGGATTCATACTGAACTTCGTTTTCAGATTCATAGCCGTCAGGTTCCTCGTCCAAGTTGACATGGCCCTGAACGTGAGTATTTTTACCACGATCTCCACCACGTACCGCCTGGCGAGGCCCTGTTGGAGGACGGCCATTGTTATTCTCAGGAACTATGTCCTAAGAATCTTCTAAAGTACCATAACTTAAGGCTTTCCGAGTATCCAGTTTTAGCCTTTTCCATGACCATCTTCTGGTACTCTGCTATTGTCTTGGCATTCTCTCTGGGTAACCACTCATCTGGATCTAGCAGGAGTTGGTCATTATGTTTCTTCTTAGTAGCTGCTGCCCCGCCTCTAGACGAGAAAAACTGGAACGGGCTAGCTGGTTGCTTCTGGTTTACATTCTTCGTCACAGTGATTGGTGTGACAACATCGACGTTGTCTTGAATTATGGCTTCAGCATCAACAGTGTTGTTGTTTGCCCCAATTGCCGGATCCATGAATACTAGTTTGAAAGATGAAAGACCGACAGCGATGGCGCCAATGAAGAAACAAATAGTCTAACCTCCTCAAGGGGATGAGTAGACTATGATTTCCACAAGACTGATCCTTCACTAGCAGCTTTATGGATGGAACTGACCTGCAAACACGAATACACGATGGGTAGGGAGACGACTACACAAGGTAGAAGTTTATAACAAAAACGGGGTGAATGGGGATACTATTAGTGATAGCTCTTTAGGTTAGCAAAAAATGTCTTTTCTATTAGGGATGTGATCCCATATATAGAGGTGGACTTATGCCACCATTACCCACAACCCTAATCGTAATGGGCCAGGCCCGATTAGGGTTGTCTCCACTACCCTAGGCTATATTATTAAGGCAGTTAAGGAAATCTATAAATAAGGGAACATTGGAACGGTTACCGCTTTACCGCTCCGCGCGCGGATGTTGCTCTGTGATTGTAGGAAGGTAGTTACTTCTTTACTTGGAGCGGAAGCTTCCTTGATTACGCGGATGGTCCTTTCGCGTGGTCCGGGTTTGGGTGCAACCAATTAGTAGTTTAGTACCCAATCTCATCAATTATTATTATTATTTTTTAACAACCTAGGGAACCAGTTTCATTCAACTAAGCTCGCTAGCAAGTTGTAAGTAAGACTATGTGTTGTGGCGAGAGATGAGAAAAGACTTTATCCTATAAAAAAGGACAACTAGGCACTGACGTGGTACTAACTAGAGTGTCAATCAGGCTCACTTGATTCCGTTGTGACTGAAGGTGGGCGATAGTTTTATCCATTTTTAACATTAATAAACAAAATAAAAAACATTATATTACTAAAAAAAATACATTAAAATACAAAAACAAATTTTAAAACAAATAATATTCAATTAACCCACTTTATAAAAAAAACCCATTAAAATACACAAACATTATATTTTCCAAATTCATCCCCCTTTCCATTTCTATCATCATCTTCTTCCCCTCTCTACAGCTCACTATTCACCACGATTCCTCCCATAACTCATCTTCATCCCACTCATCTACTTCCAACAGCATAAATACAAAAACAAATATTATATATACAAACAAACCAAAATAGCCCAACGGTCAAGTTTTCCTTGTTAGCCTACGCGATCAGGGTCGCGCCTACTCGCTCGTGCCGTTGTTCACGTGTAGGTGTTATGTTGCCCGTGAGCCACGTGGCTCGGCTGCCCGCGCCCCACAACACATAGTCTAAGGGACAAAGATTACAACCAGTATTAAACATCAAACAAGATTACATCAAAGTTCAACCAATTATCTAATAATAATAATTTTCGTATCTGACATTCTGACATGATCCTTCAAACAAAGATAAGTGTTTTCCTTTTTTTCTTGCATCACCTTTGCCGGGGTAAGACATCATCAAAAATCTTCTTTTTCATACTCCGCAAATGTGCCACAGTATCGTCATAAGACTCATAACACAAACAATATCATCTTTTTCATGGACATCTTAACTACCTTTATAATATCCACTGCCAATGAACAAGCAGTGAGTGTTGGGAGTTTTATCCAGGCTCCCAACTAACCACCATAATGCTCTGACTGATAATCAGGACATGAAGACATGATCCATGGATTTGATCGAGTGTCCACAGGTTGGGGACAATTGATTTTCAATCACCCCCTTGTTTTACCAATTCAACTGTAGTCAGAATTTTCCCAACCATGTCTCTCCACACAAATATGTTAACATTTGGAACCATCCCATTACACCTGTTCATTGCAGCCGTGCTTTGAGCCGGTACATGGTTGCTCGCAAATCTTCTCGAACCAGTTTTACCTCTATTTCTAATCCTCCTACAGAATCCAAACCCGTAATACTAGCCCTTTTTAACTGTTCCATAAGTTGTAGAAATTCGGCTCATATACATTAGATTCTTAAAAGTCCGAACACCAAAAAGAAAAAAAAAATGCTCAACTCAGAGAAAAAAATAGAGTCGATCACTAGTGAGGGCTTCATATAGTCCAGTATAGGGATTTGATTTTTTTTTTTCCAAATACCCATACCCGTAACGATTTGGGTATTCAGTACATGTATCGGTACCAAGTTTTATTGATTTCGGTATTGGTACAGGTAAAAATGGTACTGGCACTTAAGTTTCTTTATAATGAATTTGATATTACGTTTTATTTCGTATTATGAAATTTACGGTACTCGTATCGATTTTACCTATTTAGTACTCGTATCATATTGATACTCATAGTGATTTAGTACCTGTACGACTGGTCAAAAAATTAAAAAAACAAGTGGTACCCAAAGCGAGTACTGTATTACCAGTACATGTACCGTACCAATATATTTGGTACCTTGTTTCGTTCAAATTCAGTACTCGTATTTTCAATACCGTTTAAATTAGATGGTTGTATTTCCGGGACCGATACGAATAGTGGCAAGATATCCTGGTAAAAAGACTCCCTCGTTTTGGCGCCATTTTTGTTTCCCACTATCCAATCTAAACCTTCAAAGTTCAAACATCTTCTCCCCCCACACCTCTCCCGTAGAAACTCACGCTTCCTGCTTCACCATCTCATCATCCACACCAACCAACAGAACGATGTCGTTTCGTAACAAACGCCCATCCAAACCCTTCGTCTCTCCCTTCTCCCACCCTTCCAAAATCCCTAAACCCACCACATTAAACGACACCGTACCACCACAACCTCCATCGTCACAAACCCTAACTTCTATCGATAAAATGGTTTCCATATTAGCAGAAGCAGGATGCACATTAATTAACACTTCCAGTCCTCCTTGCCTCCCTGCTGACGTACACAGCCTACGTCACCGTCTCCAAACTCGCTTCTGTTCTGATCCTTCCCTTCGGTCACAGTTTTTGGCTGGATTTGGTTCTTATATTAATAACCCCAACGATTTTCGCAGGTTAGCTTATTATTATTATTATTATTATTATTTAGTTCAGTATTTAAACGGTTTTAGCAGGTTAGTTTATTATTATTATTATTGTTGTTGTTGTTGTTACTACTTTGCTATCATTTGTATATGGCGAATACTTAATCTTAAGTTAAAGCTGAATAGGAAGGTCTAGGGTTTATGTTTACAAACAGATACGCATTCTATCATATCTACCTGTTAAATTCAGCATTCAAACAATTCAAACGATCACTTTGTAATCAACGGAAGTTTAATAAGAAGATTTAGGGTTTATGTTTATAAACGGTTTTGTAATTTTGAATGTCTAGGTGTTGGATTGAATATAACCGGAATGATTGTTATTGTTTGTTATTGTTTACTTTGCAATTAATCAATATAACCGGAATGATTTTCGGAGGTTTGTTAGTTTGTTGTTGTTGTTGTTTAGTTTGTATTCGGTTGTGTAGAGACTAGAGTGAGTGCTAGTTTTAAGTGGAAGTTGAGTAGGAAGTTATAGGGTTTGTGTTTGCATAGTTTTGAGTATCTATGTGTTGGATTTAGTATCTGAATGGTTTTCGTAGGTTAGTTAGTTTGTTATCATTTACGTTGCGTTTGATCAAATATAGCGAGCGAGGATCTAATCTTGAGTAAAAGTTGAATTCAGTATCCAAATGATTTTCACAGCTTAGTTTGTTATCATTAGCTTTGCAATCAATCATATACAGGGAACACTTAAGTAGATATGCAGTTTTGAATATCTAGGTGTTGGATGGAGTATCCAAATGATTTTTGCTGGTGATTTAGTTCATTAGCATTCACTTTGTATTTAATCATATATAATGAACATGGAAAACCTAATTACAAGCGAAAGTTGGATAGGAACTAGGAAGTTCTAGGGTTTAAGTTTACATAAGAAGTACATTTTTGAATATTTACCTGTCAAACTCAGTATCCAAATGATTTTTTCAGATTAGTTCATCGTCATTCACTTTGCAATCAATCATATACACCGATCACCTAATTTTAAGCCTAAGTTGAATAGGAAATTCTAGGGGTTTTGTTCACAAGCAGACACACAAATTTGAATATCTATCTGTTGAATTCAGTATTTAAATGGTAGTTTAAACCTAAATCTCTAATGTTGTGAGACTGTAATTTTATACTTGTAGGGTTTTATTACCTTCCAATCGTGATAATGCCGGTAATGGACGAAGTGAGAGCCTAGTAAGGGTGCTCTTGCTGGTTCCTTCGATCCAATTAGATCTTCAAAACATGTTGATTGAGAAGCTTCCAGAGTATTTTGATAATGATAACTGTGGTCGCTCTTCATTCTCCACTTTGCGTTTGGATGAAGACATAGCTAGACTGATACTAAACCAGTTCCGGTGGCTTGATTTTTTAGTGGATTGTGAAGCGTTTATGGAGAATTTGTTCCAAGTGTTATCCATTTGCCCTCCCCACTTGAAGAAAGAGATCATTGGATCATTGCCTGAGGTTATGGGTGACACCAGCAATAAGACTGTGGTTGATTCACTTGAGAAGGTGTTGCAAGATGATTCAACTGCTACAGTTGCTGTTATTGATTGTTTCTCTAGTCTTAATTTGGATGATCTGTTACAAGAGAAGGTAATTTGATTTACATGCAAATACACACATATAAACCCAAATATATGATTGTTAATGATAGCTGTATTTGATTCTTTTGAAGGTTATAACAATAGCACTATCATGTATTCGAACGATTGAAGCTGAGAAGTTGCCATACCTACTCAGGTTTCTACTTCTGTCCGCAACACCAGTAAATGCTCGGAGAATAATTGCACAATTTAGGGAACAATACAAGCTTGTTGGAGTCTTTGATACTCGTTCAACCCAACACAATAAACTAAAGGGGAAATCAGTTGTGGATAATGCGGAAGCTTCAGTCCTTGATGCTCTGGGGTCTAGTCTTCGTTTTAAAAATGTACTTGAAATACTAGTGGAACTTAAAAGTTTTCTTCTCAAGTTGGAACTTGGAAGAGTTCTGGCTCAATTAAATAATAGTTTCCTCTGCATGTCAATGCTTGCAGATTCTATGCCAGGAGATACTAAGAGAACTTCAGTACATTGACAAACCACAAGATCATAAGGTGATTGACATCTGGTTGTTGATGCTCATTTATAAAAACTGTGAATCTATGCAAAAGAGTGTTGAAAAGCTACTAAAGAAGAAAATCATTGAAGGCTCTATCCATGATGTTTTGTTTGAGCAATGCTTATTGGGTAACAAGGAATTGGTAAAGGTATGGTGTCAATTACATTCATATACATGCAATGAGGCTTTTGTAGTTTGAAAACATAGCAACTCACTATATTTCCGTTTATTTTTAGGACCACTTTTGCTCATTTTTGCTATTCGCGGAATACTTATTGGCTTGCAAAGAACAGAAAGTAAGCAAGTTTGGCATTCAGATGTATAAGTACCTATTTGAGGGGTTTCCTGATACTTACTCAAGACAGGAAGTAAGCTAAAAGTACTCTACTTTGTTTACATATATATGCTTTTGTTTCTAGAAGGAAAGAAAGTAACCTGCTTGTGGTTGTCCGTAGGTCCTAGGGTCATTGGTCACTCATGTGGGTTCTGGCATTACATCTGAAGTCAGTTCAGCTTTAGATGCTATGGTCATGCTAGCCTCTAAATACTCCCAAGAACTAATCCCAATTTGTTCTTACATAACTGGTATACCATCAATTTTCTGTTTTGTATAATTTGATTTTCACTTTTGCATGAAATCATCAATGTTCAAACTTACCTGACAAGTTATTTTTACCACATGTAGGTATATTAGATTACATGGAAGGGTTTAGCACTGAAAACCTGCACAAGGTTAGAAATTTGTTTGTGCCAGTTTTTTTAAATAACCACTAGCATGTTTACCTGGATTATGGTATCACAGGCATATGATGTTTTCTGCTTTCTGTCACGATCTGCACGGTCTAATACTGATTCATTTGGATCATCTATTGCAGCTGAACTTTTCATGATCGTAAGGAAGCAGGTATGACTACTTAGTTATATAAACCTGCTTTGAAACCGAATATTTTATTTCACATTAATATACAGTATCAGGCAAAGGCTTGAAATATCTGTGTAAAATGGCAGGTTAGTAATCCAGAATTCAAGTACAAGAAAATGGGCCTAATTGGAGCCTTGAAAATATTGTCCCATTTTGGAAACACAAATGAGATGTCTCATTCTCCTTCCTCACAAGTAAGGGAAAAAAGTGTAACTTATAACACTAATTTACCAGTTGATGTGATTTTTTATGTATATATGCTGGGAAACGTGTAGAAGTTGAACTATGAGGAGGCGCTAGAACTACTGAGAACATCCCTGGATTCATGTCAACAGTTGCCAATATCATTAATTCTCTTTTATGATGAACTATCTGCTATTCTTGATTCAAAAACTCTACATCCAGCAATTATGGAACGGTGAGTTATATGGTGATAAATTAATGATAATATTCTCATATAGACAACCTACTGCATGCATATTTTTCTTGCAGAAAACTTTATTTTTGGAAAAACAAGGAGGAGTCACTTTTCTGATAGATCTATATTGTATTAAAAAACTTGTACTCTTATGTGCAGGGTTGGCCAACTTGTAGGAGAATTTGAATCCATGTTTTTATCTGATTTAGAAAGTGGGAAATTGCCTGTTTCTGACTTGTATTGTGGCCTTGAAGGTGAGTCACCTGGATGTGCTTTTATTTTAACTACAAGCCTACAAACAAATGGGTTTCAGCAAACAATTTTATGTGTATTATATATGATTATGCAGGGGAGCTATGGATGAACTTGGATGGAGATATATCTCCAATATGCATGAACATATTGCCACTGGCTTCCTCCTCATCAAGGTAATATTAGTTTATATCTTTTAACGCATCTCAATGTAGGAACTAGGAAGGACTAAGAATTTTTGTATATAAAACATGATAAGTTTACTATATTACTTTTTGTTAGTTCTTTGCCACTTTAATGTCAAAACTCAACGGCTCAACCTCTATTCATTTGTCTCTTGGAGGTAATATTTATGACTGTTATTTTCTATAATAACCTAGATAGATACAATCATACAGTTAAACTTTAATAAAGCAATACCCTTGGGACTTGAACAACAAGTGTTGAGGCTATTTATGTAAACATTAGTAATTTTAGACATAGTTTGTCACTAAACATTACCGTCTGTCTAAGAAAAGTTTAGAGTAGTATTTGATGTAGGGGAAGCTTAATCATTTAAGCAAGGTTTAAAAGTACAAATTGTGCCTTGAGGCGTTTTTCCTTCGCCTCACGAGGCGTAAGCCTGAGGCGAAATTAAATATAAATATAAATATTGTACTTATAAAAATTAAATACTAACTAATTTTATCATCAGATTCATCAAAAACATCAATCACACACATTAAAAAGACAGAATGCTTGAAATTGACAAAAAAAAAGTCTAATACATAAAAAACCCATGAGGCGCACGTACAAAATAACACCTTGAGGCGCAACCTAAGATTCGTTTTCTTACCGAATCGCCTTAAGGCGCGCCTCTCACCCGTTCTTCTAAGCCATGCATTTTAGTGGATCTTTATGTCTATGAAAACTAAGTTCATGTACATAGCAAATGAAAAAAAGTTAGCCCTTTGCCTTAAAAGCTTGATGCTTGGAAAAGACACAATCAACTATAGATGCATTTTCTTTACCAAGTAGAGATCACCATTACAACTTCTTACTAACTAGACACTAATCACTTTTTCACTTCTCACTAAGTTGGTATTTATCTTCACCACCACCACTCTGTCTTCTCATCACTGATAATGGTAGTAATTACTTTTGACATTACACATCTCACTATGTTGTTACTTGAACACTTTTTTTCTTGCTAGTCTATGATATCTTTTTTACATGGAAAGTGTTTAAAGGTTTAAATATCACTCTTATATGACTTTAGAAATTTAGATTTTTGTGCAAGAGGATGGGTAAAATGTGGAAGAATACATAAATATAGTGAAAAGTCAACTTTTAAAATGTAAAAAACCCTCTGAGATCGTTCACATGTTTCACTGTCCTTTTGTTGACACTTTTGATTTTTTTCGAACTTTTGGTCTTTCTTTTAATTTTTCAAGCATTTTCTCAAACCGTTTGATTGAGAACTGGCATTTAAGAAAAGCACCAAAGTTGAGCATTTCATGTGAGGTAATTTCGAGTATTTGGGGCATGTTTTAGAATGAAAAGTTGTGTCAAATATCCAAATTGTCGAGTCTTGTTTCAGAATATGTATTATTGAGTTTTCAAGACCCTAACACATTGTTGAAGACTTCTTATAAAAGACTCTTCCAATCATTTTGTCTTATACTTTCATTTTATGAAGAATATACTTTTTAAAAGTATCCGAATAAGTTTTGTGCAAAATCTTAACGTATTTTATTTGTTTCAATTTCTTTTCTTTAAGAACTCTTTTAATTCCATTTCTAACTCTATTTCATTAAACCATCCTTTTTTAACCTTAATGTATTTTATAAACTTAGGCTTGGTTTATGAAAGATGTTTTTCAAGTTTCTTTAAAAATGTAGTCTTTTTCAGTGATTTTAAGCTCAATCTAAAGTCTAAACACACATCACTTATTTTTAAGTTAATGTATTATTAATACCCATTGATTTATAGGCTTGCTGTATTTCTGTCATTGATTCTCTGGATGTAGCATGACTTCGACTTTAGTTTTTTTTTGTCCACTTTTTTTGATTGATTTTTTTTTGGCTAATCTTTCCGTCGTTGATTTTCTTTGTTTGTTGGATCTTTTGGTTATTCTTGGTGATATTTTGGGGATGTAGGATACGAAAATAGGAAAACTATAAATTTATAGTTAACATTTGTAACATGTTTATGTTTTTATATTCATCAAAACATGTGCATTTTACATTGTGCGGCAATCTGTTTCTGTGCATCTGCTTCTCATGGATCACAAGCTTTGTACTGTGCAGGTCAACATCACTACAAACTCTTCCTGCTAACTTCCGTTTACTTTCTGTGGTAGGTGCATTTAAAGAAAAACCACAAATATTTGTTAATCTTATTTCTGCATGATGATTTCAATTTTGTGTTTGACATATGCTTTTTATCCAGATGGAGAGGTTGGGAAATCAGGGATCTCTAGGAGGAATAGATGCACTTCTTGGCTGTCCCATACACCTTCCTTCTTCTAAGGTTAATTTCTGCATAAATATATATGCAACCCTTCTTTTATTGAAAATTGTCTGCTGCCTTTTTTTGTCAAAAAGTTACAAAGGCAGTATTTGGCTGAACTTTTTAATGCAACCATATAATATCATCTATAAATTAAATGATGGAAATGAGCATCACGTCATTACCAAGTTAAACTTGTATAACTATTGAAGTTTTATTTTTTCAAGAAAAGACAATTGTGTTAACTATGAAGATGCTTAGCTATAGCAGAAGACCTGAGTTCTAGTCCTACAAGCTGCTGTCTTACCTCCTTTTTTCTTTTTTTAGATATTAGAAGTTTGAAACAACTACTTTACAGTTCTACTTATCCATTAGTGATTTGTAAATTAACGTTTAAAATTACCCATTATTAGTCTTGTCTTCTGCAGCGATAACTTTTTTTCCGTTGCAATTTTCGCGTATTAAAAAATGAACACTCATGTTTTTGCTTAGTAATTGTAGTTTAAGTATGCACAATAGTATATAACTATGGAAACGGTTGTTATAATATCACATATAAACTTTTTCAGTTCATATAAAGACATAACATCTCACATGCTCACATATATCTATGTTAAGCACTTGAATTACAAAATCCAATAACTAACATAAGGTTTTCTGCTCAAATTGATAAATTACCTTTGTTACATGGTCGAGTGTGTATTTGCATTCATTCTCTAAATTTAAATGCGAAATGCAGACATGGCGCCATGTAACTTTTGTCTTAAAGTTCAAAACATTCATCATAATGAAAGCATCTTTTGTTGGTTACCCAATTCTATTATGCACGATTTGTCAACTTCTGCAAATGTCTTCAACATATAACAGCACTTACTGATTCAAGATGATTGACTCATTTTTAGAAATTAATATGCTCATCTGAGTGCAAAAAAAAAAACTATTTTTTGTTACTAGCCCGCTCTCTTGATATCTTTGAAGTTCCCTTGTTCTATGATAAAGAAAGCTAATACATTTCTCCTTTTCCTTTATTTGATCTGATATGCACCACAAACAATTTACTAATATCTTCTTGGCATTAATTATGCAGTTCATCATGGAATCTTGGCAGTCATTAAATAAAAAGCAGAAACATGTTGTCTGCCTCTCTCTTTATTATGCAGTTAATTGGATCAGAGAACTAGTAAGTTATCATGATTAATGTCATTGATGGAATTATGTCAAAAACTTGAAATTGACCATCATGCTTCCCTATTAGGTTTGATATAGAGAATAACTTATTTGATTTTTCTCTGTGAAAGAGCTACAAAGCCAACAAAAGTAACATATTACAAAAAGTCAAAAAGTATTAAGGCCATATGTATGTGTGTTTGCTCTCACGAGAAACCGGACTATGACTTCTTAGTTGATTGAATGATTGTTATGCAAGTTGGTATTTGTTATGTGCTGTTACAAACTTACAATATGTTTTAGTGTCAATTGGTGTTAATGTGTTATGCACCAAGTATGATGGTCAGATTGGAAAATAAAAGCAATATCAAACTATGATGATGCATTATATCATATTCGTCTGTTTGACATTATGTTTTCATCCCAATCAGCTTAATGCCTTTGGTACACAAGTTGCTGGAAGATTTGACTGCATAAGTCAAGCTACAAAGGAGGATATGGTTACCAAGATCTTAAAACGCTTGAAAAACCTTGTGTAAGTTGAGATGAATCGTGCGTGTAACCAAAAGGTGTTTTAACTCATGCTGAAACTTTGCTCTTTGGAGTTGGGAGCACTTATAATTTACCGACTGTAACTAATGTTTACACGTAAAGGTGACATTGAGGTTTTACTGATGGCACGTGTGATGTAATTTATCCATGTGATTTGTGCTGTGGAAGTTAATGACATTTGACTCACATTTTGTTTTATCTAGCACATTGTATTCTTATTCAGTTAAGGGTTAATTAGAAGTTTTCTTATGTTGCAGATTCCTTGAGAGCTTGTTAAATAGTATACTCAAAGATTGTCCTCTATGTTTGCCTGAGCTCTCTTCAGCTTCTTCGCCAGGTCAACCTACTCGTATTGAAAAGAACACAGAGCAAATGAGAACTAATCAAGATGCTTCTCAAATCAGCAGGAAAAATACTAAAAAGTCTTCAAAGGCATTGAAAAATTCCGGCACTCAAGGAAACAATACCACTCAGCTTACAATTATTGAAACATGGAAGAAGGCAGGTGCAATAAGTAGTGATGTTGCAAATGAAATTTCTACTAGCATGTCCTCTAAAATCAGTCAACCTGAGGCAGCAACATGTTCTAACACCAATGCTAATGGATCTATAGATACTGATATCGAGATTTCTGAAATTGCTAAACTTTTAGAACCTCAAAGATACAAATTTAGACCTCTTTTGGTTGATTGTTTTTCGATTTTGTCATATTCAAAGGTCAGTTGTCTTTCCCGTTCATTGATCTTAATAAATGCTCTATTTTGTTTGATTATTATGTCACAAGTCTGGAATTGTGAACTTATGATTTTGGTTCCTGTGGTTTGTCGAGTACATGGCTAAATGATACGTCCAAATTGCCTCATGAGTCATTTGCTTGCTTCTTGAATGCAGGATCTTGATTCTTGTTGTGCAGATCCTACGTGTGAGGTATGTCTTTATACACTATCATAGCATGGTGTAGATGGCAATCCCGACCCACTTGTTATAAGTGGGTTGCTTCGGGTTATATTTATCTCTTAACTGGTATGCAAATAAACTGTAAAAGGAAGCAAGTCAAATGGATCGAAAGTCGCACAAAGTAAATTTAATGCATATAACCTCTTAAATTACTGGTTTGTCTGTTTTATAAAAACTACTTTCATTCAGAGAAAAGTGTACTTGAAAAAAAGGTTTGTCTGGTCAATCGACCTGTATAATTAGTTTAATTAATTTGGCATGCTGCCTAACCTGCAATTTTGCCACCTCAACCGCATGATATCCTCCCATTTCTCTGCCACTAAACGTATTGCAGCTGTATATTTATTTTCCCCGTTTATCTTGTAATCTAGTTGCCGGTGTATCTTTTCCTCCTGCGGGATCTTAATAGCAAGCTAGAATATTTTAGTCCTAAGCCAACATCATTCAGATCGTCGAGCACTCCTCCTGGTTTAAGTGGAATAACAGCAGTTGATTTTGTAAACAAGATTCAGACAGTGTTTGCGAGTCTGAGGAGACACCTGGATTCTGCTATATCTTTACTTGAACATGGTAAGATTCTAAGAATCTAAGGTTAAATAACTGAAAGGAGTTCGGTATGGGTTTAAACTTTAAAGTATTTATGTTGTTTTGCAATATATTTTAGGCTCTGAATCATGTCAAACACACTGGAGTGACCAATCTTCTGTGGCTGGTAATCCAGAAATAACTAACATGGTACTTTCTGTACCTTCTGTCTCCAGTTTAGTTGTCAAAGAGACACTATATTGCTTCAGCAAGGTATCTACTGCCCTCCTCCCCTTTTCAGCCTACTACATGTACAGGTGGCAAAGTGGATGGGTCGGGCGGATTTAATAACATGTCAAAACAGGTATATTTTAATACGGATCTTAATGGGTCGGTTCTGTTGGGCTAACATGCCTATTTTTTATTTTAGGAATAAGTAATGCATTAACTTAGGTTATAAAAGCCATATTGGTCAAAATAATAATCTATTTTTTAGTGTAGTGATTCACTGGATGTCTTCGGACCCTTTTGGTCCTCCAACTATGTTTAAAAGTTTCATCCGTTCGGCCACCCATATTGACCTATTTTTAGGTAAATGGTTGAAATTGCCGCGTCTGCCAGTAAGCATTCAGAGCTTTTCATCGGCTTTGAAGCTATCACATTTTCATGATTAATTTTTGTTCTTCATATTATCTTTCTTTTCTGCTCTTTCCCTTTTGGATCTAGCACAGATGCTGACCTGCCCAGATCTTTTACTGTCGAAACAATCTTCTCTCATGGATCTGCTCAAGTCTTTCCAGCCCAAAAAGGTCAATGATATTGCAGGCATGCAGTCTCTATCATCTACAGGAGACATGTTTTGTCTATATGGTGGTGTCTTTGAGTTTCTAGAATCAGTTCTGGATACAGGTATAGTATTGCGTTAAAGGTGGCAATTTTGACCCTTTTACTTATAACCTAGCTGATTTGGGTTGTATTTTTATTTCTGACCGAACAAAGATATAAAATTCTAAAAGTTACTTCAAAAGAAAACGGTCGAACATATCAAAGTCGCTCAAAGTGTAACTTTAGTGCGTAAAACCTTCTAAATTATTTTATTAAGAAATCAGATCATTATTGAAAATACTATAAAAATTGAAAATCATATTTGACACGCTATTGTATGTACTTTTATAAGAAGTTTGTGTATTAACTATTATTGACTAATGATCTATTTTACAGCACTCCGTTTCTCATTTATGCTTGCTTCAGAAGTGGTAGTAACATTGGAGTTTGTAGTTATATCTCTCCAAAAAGTCATTGACAAGCCAGTGGAGGGAACTGCTAAACATAAATCGACTATCATTCAAGAACTACTTGTCACTTCACGCAATAAACTCTGTTCTTCTGCTCACAAAGTACTGAGTCATGATTGGAATGACATTGAAAACGGTTGGAAGGGGAAAGTAAATCTCTATGTTCTCTATGGATCATCTAGATCTCATGCTTTTAATTAGTTTTGTTATATGTTTAGCTTTTGATGGTCCTGATTTTCCTGTGTTCCAGGGGGAAATGGTGCAGAAGATCGTTCATATTTACTTGGAAAATTGTGAGTCTACTTCGCAATCATTGGATGAACTTGCATGCTCCATTTTGCCTACGGTAAGTGCCATTTACTTATGAATACCTGACTTCGGTTATTTTTTTCATCTCAAATGGGTCAAATAGGGCAATTCTAAGAACTTAGGTAAAGGGGGATGGGCCAAATGGGTCTAATGTGAGTTCCCCAAAGTGTTTTTTTATTCATTCAACCTCCTAAATTTTCTTTATTCAAAGATTTAGATTCTTACTTTAATAAATATTTCTTAAATACGGATAAGGAAGTGTTTGCGGGTCAACACAACTCCACCAAATAGCTTGTGGTCAACCACTCTTAATGTTCAATATAATGTCCAGTTTAATATCCATTATGGGCCAGAATTATATCAAAATAGGCACACTATTTTTCTAACTTTTTTTTTTTGAAAGTTCACTATTTTTCTAACTATAAGTACCATGTTTCATATGGTGTTCACCATCTATAGAATGACATTGTAGCTTGAAAATTGGTGCTTAATTTGATTGCTTGAAGCACAAGTTCTAAATTAGTCAGTAAGGCTTGAGTTCAATGAATCGTGCAAACAGCAATTTATCACCCCATCTGACAATTTCTAAAGCAGGTCCATTTATGGTTTCTTTGGTTGTAGGTATCCTTTTCCAGCAGAACAACACCAGAGGAATATAGCCATGGCTTACAACTCTTTGTTCCTCAACTTTTGCTGTTTGGTACAAAGAGTTGGTAGGCATCTTCTCTTGTCCTTGATTAATTATGATCTTTTACATGCTTCTGATTTGGCTTGCTTATAAAGTTATTAAAATATCGTTTGCTTTGCAGCATGAGCAGAACCTCGTTATACTTAGCAAACTTGTAAGGCATTTTTTATTATTATATCATAAGCCATACATAAGAAGCTGTTACATTTTTCAGTTTTAACACATTTACTTTAGGTTAAAGAAGCTGTTCAAATACATAAATCAAAAGCTACTCCTCAACCAGCAGTGGTGCAAATACTTATGGAGAAGCTACATCGATCTGTAATGGCAGTTGTTTCCTTGATAAACATTTGCAAGACCCATGACAAGGTATGTGAAAAGCACTATTTGTTTCATTATCACCGCTGGTGCATTCACAAACCGTTAAAATTGATCTGCTCGAACCAAAGCAAATCAGTTGGTTCGGCTGGTTTGAGACTTATATGGTTCTGTTCACAGTTTATGGTTTGGAAAACGAGTTTACTGGTTTGGTTCATGGTTTGGAACTTAAAACCACTTGTGTAACCGACAGTTTACCTTTATTATTAATTTTCTTTTCATATTTGGAATATGGAGTTATGCATAAATACCAAACCAAACCGCTTTGGCTGGTTAGGCCAACTCAACCAACTAGGCGGGCTTGGTTCCAAAATTTTAGCCAAAACTGGCCATGAACACCCCCTAATCACTGCTTCAGATTATGCAACTGTGATGTAAATTTAAATGTAGGTTACTGTTCGCACAATGGCTGTCAAGTATGGCGGAAAGTATGTTGATACCTTCCTAAAAGGTAAAGGTTGGCATGCGGCACTTTGTAATTTATGTCTACTATCTAGAATTGGCAAAATAGGCGGGTTGCAACACATGTCAAAACTGGCCGGGTTGGTTCAACATTGATAAAACATAGCCTGAACCGGCCCGTTCATGATGTCTCTAAATCACCATGTGTACTTATGTTTTATGGGTTACTGAAATTTGAGACTTGTGCAGTTTTTGAGTTTCTAGAATCGCAGTTTCAGGGCCACAAACAGCTTATCATTCAACTGGTACGGTAGTCTTCATTCTTGTAGTTTATGAAAATGGTTCTAAAATGTTAGCTCATTCTTTATACAAATTGATACAAATTAAGTAGGGTTTTAATTTTATTGAGCTTTTTCTCAGTTTAAAGACTTCCAGATGGGGACAAGAACAATACAAACCCTATGTTCAGAAGCAAAGGTATATTACGAGTTTTGTAGTGTTATCATTAAATTCTTCATTTCTATCACTGATTAACCATTTATGGAAGTTTTCCGAATATCTTATTATTTTGTGTTTTTTTTTTTAACTTTTGTATATCGAAAGGGATTGAAACAAACCAGCATCACTTGTAAAGTTCCTGCCACCAAGAGATCTCTCGAACGGTTTTTTATTCCGTGTTAAGGCTCTTCTTCACTCTTCATCAAGTGGATGCACCTTCTTGATGGGTATGTAATGTAGGGGTCTGCCGAAACACCAAACCATGACCGAAAAACCCAAAACAATGGAGAAATCCATGGTTCGGTTATGGTTTATTTATAACAATATTTTGGTTTGTTATGGTTATGTTTGTATAAGAAAACGAAATAGCCCAACCGTACCACCATTAAAACCAACCGTTATAGTTTATAAGAAGTAAGAACTATTAACCACGTAGCAGTTACGGTCACTAGATATATTAACAAATCATTTCCCAACAACCAAACTATTTTTTATCAGAAACCGTTTGGTTGTGAAAATCTGTAAATTGCAACATCTGTTATAGGTTTGGTCATGCTTTTTGTAAATAGAGTTATGTAATGATATATGGATTGAACGGGCGAAAGCCTGTCAAGGACTCAAGTCTTGCATACACTCTCTAATTTCATTCCTTAATTCAAGGAATATTGAATATTGTTGTATTAGTATTGTGTCATAATTAAAACATTACTTAAATATTTTGACAGGCAACTTGAAGCACAAGAACTTGATAGGGCAAGTAGTGAGCTCTCAAGCATACGTAGATGGCGAAAACGAAATAATAGTGATGATTTTGTTGAGAATGTTGCTGAGGATGAAGTTGTGAGAAATTCAGAGGACGATGGAGAAGTTGCTAGAAATTCAGAGGATGATGGAGAAGCGGAATGAATCAATAAGTATTCAGAATGCAAGTATTATGAAGGTTGGGTAGATGTCAAACAACTTGTTTATGGTACAGGAAGGCTTTAAATCTGTTTACTTTGGATAAAATTTTTGTTTATATCTAATAAACATTTTTTAGTAGGTTTGTAATTATATGTGATTAAAGCACTTATACTTGTTACGACAACGTTGGTCTGGACAAAACTCACTCTTACCTTCTGGATGTTGGTCTGAACAAGAACTCACCATCCATTACACAAGGGTTGATTCAAATTAGGGACAAAAGATTCTATGACATACATTAGATGTAGCATGTGAAATGTATATCAATACCTTACATAGCTTCATTAGAGCACAGGAGTTCGAATTCGTACTTGTTACAGTTATATATTAATGAAGCTGATTATGCACATACATTTAGTTTAGAAATATGTATTTTCTAGTAACACATCTTGATTTATTTGTATTTACTGTATTTCCTATTTTGTCTCACAATCAATTTAGACTTTCTTGTATTTATTTTGATGTCCAGCTAACATAGTTGCAAAAGTCGTCCGAGTTGATCAATTACTCGCCAAGTACTCGCTACAGGGTGGGTCATCGAGTATAGCCGAGTTGGCTGAATATTCCGAGTACTCCCCGCATAGGCCGATTTGACCTCCGAGTACTCGCAACCATGCCAGCTAATGAGAAATCATTGAAGTTTGATATCACATGGTATTAGAGCTTTTGTACTCAATACCCTAATTCTGGCCGTTCCCCCTTTATCAGCTACTGTGGATCAACCGCTATTACCTTGTTTTTTTTCCTGATCCTACCTACTTCATCTCCTGCTACAATGGCCAACAAAAACACTGACCCTTATGCTTAGAAAGCTTGTACCCCACTTCACTCGATTTACATAGTAACCAATATCAAGCAAAAGATCAGTGTATTGGATGGCATTAGGTGTCATATTCATCTTGGGTGAAGCTTTTTTAGCTTCATGCACGAGGCTATGAGGTACTTTAAAACGTTGATGGTACAAGTTTACAACACGTTCTACAAAGACGATCTCCTCTCCGACTCATGATTCAAAACAGATGCCATCGTCTTACAGTGAATCTACAGAACATTGTCGGATGAACCTTTAGTTCGAGTCTTGAATAGTGAGTTGATTATGTACGAAGCATGAGTCTGAGTCCAAAACATTTTTCTGAATAATTAGGGCTCTCGACCTGCAGTCCTTGAGCTTGTTCACCACACACTTTCCGCTCCATGCCATCGCTTGATGCTTATTGCCAAAAGCTTTTGGATTAGACTGACCAGTTAACACTTAACAGTCGTTGACCACCAAATCATGAAAAAAATGTCTCGTTCTCCGGCTAGTCCGTGGATTACCCAATGAATATGAAGTCACTGCTGCCTTCATTAACCAATATGCCCCCAACTTGGAAACAGCATGTTCCATGCTTGAACTTGAACAACAAAGACATGCTATTAGACTTTTGACTTTTGAATAGGGATGAGCAAATGGTATTGGGTACCGGTACCGAACCGTTACCAAATCATTTTCTGTATTGAATAACCTACTTTTCCATTTTTCGGTATCGGTATTTTCGGTATCGGTACCCATATTTGGGGATATTCGGTACCGGTACCGGTAAATGCTCATCCCTTTCACCTTCTATCGCAGTACCCAGATGCCCTCTTGAAGCCACAATCCTTTTCCAAGTTGTGGCAGAACTAGCCCAACTACCGTCGGTCCAATGGCCAGGGTAATAATTGAAACAGCTGTGGCCAAGGCGGCGGGCCTTAGTCGCCAAAACCCAGGTCACCACGCGCATTGGGCCAGCCCACAACAATGCATGAACGAGTATTTAGACACATTCTAACTTGTATAAATTCATACATGTTTTCACCTTCGGTCAATCTTGAGTCTACTAAGATGAATTGGATGTAACTAAAATTACCCAAACAAATTAAAAACAAAATTATGTCGCAATTACTGACCAATCCAGAATGTCTAGTCAAAGGATGATCATAAGGTTCTATTCTCTAATGGTTACAGGTGAAACTCGTGTTATATCTTAAAACCTCAAATTATATATATATTTTTACCAACAAGTTTCGTGTTATTTTTACCAACAATTGGTTGCTACTTAAACAGTTAAACGTCTAGACAATGTTGAGAAGCTTAGAAATTGAAGCAACTCTTTTCATTATCTTTAATTTTGCTAACATGACTATTGGATTCTACGTTACAATATAAAAGTGTAAAACATGGAAACAAATGAACCTTGAACACATAGTTTTATTCTCTACCTCTATTGGGATGTAAAAAAAATATACCTTCTTTTTTTTTCTTCTATTTGACACAAATAAATAAAAGAGTAAATTGTCAAATTCGTCCCCGACGTTTGACCACATTTGCTAGATCCATCCAAAACAAGTTTTTTTTTTCACTTGAACCCTTCAGGTTAATGTTTAGATGCCAAATCAATCCAAAAAGTAAACCCAGTTAAGTTGATCAGTTAAATGAAGGGCAAATTGGTCATTTTGCTTGTTAAATGAAGGGCAAATTGGTAAATTTTTATATTTAATTTATTTTGTTTTTTAATCCCCTATTTCACCCACCTTTTAATCCCAGACACTACTGATGAACCCTAACGTTAACATTGCAAAAGGATTCAAGATGGTTCTTAGTGATTGTGAAGCTCTACCCTAATTCGCACATCCTATACTCCAATGAACCCTGGGCGACGTTTTTATTGTTGCAATAGACAGGTATGCACAACCAATTCACCCTCTCTTGATCTATCTATAAATTAGGGCTAAGTTTGTTGAATGATGCAACAGGGAAGAAGTTGTGGGTTCGTTTGTTGGGCTGAGGCGCCAATGTCTGCTAATGTTGTTATCCATGGACTATTGAATAACGTGCTCACTTGATTGAGGATGCAATGTTGGGTCAAAGAGGATTGATAAGCATTTCAACCTTAGTCTAATATCCTCTCTGCAACTTCTGTTAGTATTACAAGTGTTGAAGTAGAATATGCAAAGTACTGAAGAAGAAGCTGATACAGGACAAAGTACTTGATGACTCGCAGAATTAACATATAAAACAGGCATAAAGAGTCCCAAAATAGGTCACAACAAGGCTTATATTAGTTAAATTGATGCTTAATTCGTTCCTATTTGTAATTCTCAGGAAATTGGAGCTCCAAGACGGAAACAAAGGATTTCCGGTAAAAACGAGCAAAAACTGGAGATTCCCGAAGATACCAGACTTGAAGCCTGTTCTCTGTATGTTTGGAAGACAATCCCGGGACTTAAACAATGCCAAAATCAGTCCCGGAGTGCCTTGCATGCCCACGCTCACCTGCACGGAGGCCCTGCACGCGAGAAGACAACGCAGGAAACTTGGAGGGCAAGAAATCAGAAGCTGGAAGCAGTGCACGCCCGTGCCAGACGAGAGTGCACGCCCGTGCCAGACACAAAAGTACAGACAGCTTCTGCCATGCAGCAACAGAACGTACATGTAACAGCAAGCACGCCCTCGACACACTTGGGCACGGCCGTACAGCCCCTGGAGGTTTATAAATAGCAAGCCAATCCTCACCATTTGTTCATCCCTTCTTGTGCTCTCTTGGGGCCGAACTCCAATCTTCTTCCAGAGATCTTGGGGTCTTGTGGGAGGCCTTCTGGCCCTCCTAACATCCCTCAATGGTTAGGCCTCGTCCTACCTTGATCGGCTTGGCCAAGAAGAGGATCGTAGAGTAGTTATGCAATAAATATCGAGGGTCGTGAGGATCAAGAGAGCTACATATCACTTGGAGGTGGATAGCTTGTCTATGAGCAGCCATGTTCTTATGTTGATCATGTCTTATGGTTGTATCTTTCTATTATCATGAACCCATTTCGATTTGTAGACTTTTATTATTATTACTAGTAGTTTATTTTTAGTTATTTGTGTTGTTATCTTCTAATCCTTATTTGTTTATCTTTGTGGCAGGTTTGAAAGATGACTAACTTCATAACTTAACAAACTTTAACTTAATTAAAATAAACTAGAGGTATAATCAGCTTCTGGTAACCCCGAGCTAGATCCAAGGCGAGGAAACCGGTAGTGAGACAGATCCTTCGGGCTTCTGATATCCGAACCGGGTTCTAAGAAACGGCTTCTGAAATGGGCCAAATCTGAGTGACACATTTCTAGTTCATACCAGATGACTGAGTAATCTTCTTGGTAAAGGGAGGATTCCCTACGGGTGCACCAGTGATCTTTGATTACACACCTTTAGGATTATGTTCCACCTTTATCAAGGATTTTATTCAGTAGTTGAGTGTTTTTCTTGGCACTAGGAGGATTCCCTATGGGCGCACAAGTGATCACTTGTATCATACGCCTTTAGGATTATGTTCCACCTTTGCCAAGGACTTCATTCAGCTCGGGAGGTTAACGGTTGGGTTATTTAACCGTCATCCAACTGAACAACTTCATATTTAATTGATCACTAAATATTAAAGTGCCACTTAAAAGATAAACAAATAACGGATTCTTTATCTAGTTCTCGTTAGTACAACATCGTTAACCAATGGGGATACGAGTCTCCTGAGTCAACTGTAAGAGAGATCTTTCGGTCTTAGTATCGTTAACCTTCTTAGGGGATTCATTGTTGGTCCACTCGGGAATGACCCTAAGGCGAGATCCTTTGGTACGAAACGCGAGAGCTAAGGCGAGGTGTACGTTGTTCCATGTCGGAAGTGAAGCCTCCATTTTAAGAAGAAGATGAGTTCGAGGACAAGAGACTTGACCGCGATTTGAGGAGCCCGCTATACGCGAGGCCCTGGCGGAGACCCCAGGTGGACGCATGCTGGAGAGGTTTTAGCATTCTAGCAGTAGTAGCCTCCGCTTCTCTATCAAAGAGTCAACACTTCAAAATCACTCTCGTCTTCCTCACAAATTAATTAACTTAAATTATTAATTGTAATAATAAACTTAACTATTTAATCGAAGGACCTCGAGATATGCATAATATACTACTCTACTATTTTTATCTTTTTATTTACAAAACCAAAACCTTTTTCAAAAACTGTTTTTATCAAAGAACCTCTCCGTTTTATTTTTCTTTTTAAAATCTGATCAGTAAATTGATGGAAGGTTGAGTAGGGAAAAGTGTGAGCCTTGAGGATACGATACTCAATACTTACCCTAGGAACTATACTATGCACGTTAGGTTCTCTGCCTATGTGTTGGTTTTAGTTTCGAAAGTAAATATTGTTTACTTTATAAATTTAAAACCTGGTAAAACCGGTTTAGTAAAGATCAGTCATTTGACCCGAACTAAAGTTTCTAAATTAAAACATCAAAGTTTTTTTGCACCGGAAAATGACATCTTTTTATTTTGCTAAAACCACGCACACCAGTACAAAAGAGTAAGTTCTGAAGATGAACCAGACAGAACATCTGAAGAACAACTACTAAAGAATAAACTCTAAAGGTTTATTCATCAGCAGTTCTATACTTAATTAGTAGTTTCTGATAGAAACTTCCCACCGCCCTAGACTTCAACAATTTATAGTTTAATTGTATTTTAATAGATATTTTGTACAAGGTCCAATACTACAACCTGTTGTAGTATTATACTATTATTGTTATCTTTGTTTGTAAGTTTTCTACTCTATAAATAGAAGGGTTCACACCTTCTATTTATTACACTTGGATAATATACAAACTTTGTTATCAGAAATTCATTGTCCATTATATGGGAATTATAACTTGAATATATTTCAACTGCTTGATCATTAACTGCTTAGATGCTTATATATATTTATTACACTTTGATTAATCATTTGAGGGGGAACATTTTTTTTGAACGGCCAAACGCAACTTTATTCCACCAAACATCTTACATCCCGATTCGCCCCCGGCACATTAAGCCTGCGGCTACCTGGGCCGACTATACATACACCAAAATTAATACATTTATAACCTAGCCATTACGCCTACGAAATTTGTTAGAAAACAAAATGAATTATCCGTTATCAAAGACTTCGAACGCCCACCAAGCCTCTTTTGTTAACTCCAGCATCTTCACCCTTTTGATCATCCACCAATATGTTTCCAACTTGATTTCTTCTATCACTGTTGTTGCTGCGCTTCTATTATTAAACAATTGGTCATTTCTTTTTAGCCAAAGTTTCCAACAAACTAGAAGTATCACCGCATACGCCGTTTTCCACCTCTTAGTCGCCCGTTTGATTCCCACAATAATTCAAGAGCTGCTCCAAAGTCAAATAATCTTTTAAGGCTTCAATCTTTAACCACTCGCCTACATTCCACCATCGTGCTCTTGCCCAAACACACTCCACAAGTAAATGCTCGACCGATTCGACTTACAACCCACATCTTTTGCAAAGCCCGTCACCACCTGGACCCCTCTGTACGCAAGTGTAACAGCAGTCGGGATCCAATTGTTTTTGGCCCTCCACACGAAACTGTTAACCTTAGGCGTCACGATTCTGCTCCATTTAAAAAGATTTACCAGAGCACACCCCAAGTCAGTTTGGACAGTTCCTCCCGGACCTCCTTCACCGAGAATTCCACTTCAACACCTTGTCTAGACCATTTCCAGCTATCATTAACCTGTGAAACCTTCTGAACCAGTAATTGCAGCCATAATTCATTCGCTTCAGCAGCCGGCCGACGAAGAAGGAAGTCTACTCAGAGGTAAGTCCCACCACACCATGTTGTTCACGAATCTATAACAATCAATAACCTTAAGCTCTTTAATGTTACCAAGGGAAAAAACAGCCGGGTACCTGTCTTTGAGGCGAAATTCTCCGCACTAGTAGTCCTCCCAAATGAGGGGGGGGGGGGCATTTACTCATACTAAAAGTTAATTGTTTTAAAAGAGTCTATTTAAATACAAAAGAACCTTTCCGATCCTACAATTGGTATCAGAGCTCTGGTTTATCTGATCAAATATCAATCTAACAAACTGAGAATCAGACACAGGCTCATATTTATATTCAATGAAAGGATAAAAGTTCACTTTATCAGTCTTCTTAAAAATGGATCCTCATAATACTGGATCTGCTAATAAGCCTCCCATGCTAGTGAGAAATGAATTCAATATCTGGCAAAGAAGGATGGCATACACCTTATCACAGTAGAATACCGTTGTTGGAAGTCTGTCATGTGTGGACCCATAAACAAGTGACTACTGATCCAGAATCAAAAGTGTCAAAAGAAAAATAACCAAAAGACTACACAGATGAAAATTTCCTACAACTTGAGCTAGATGTCAATGTTTTTTCCATGTTGGCAATGGCACTCCCAAATGAAATCTATGTTGGACACTTACATTGTGAGAGTGCAAAAGCACTTTGGGACCTGCCTAAAAGAACAGTTTGGAGGAACTGATGAGGTGATTGCCAACACCAGAGAGATCTTAGCTCAACAATATGAGACTTTTGCTCATGTTAATGGAGAAACTTTAACACAACAATTTGAAAGATTTTCTTCATTAATATCTGAGTTAAAATTAAATGGTCAGACCTACACAAATCCATCTATGTTACATAGATTTTAAAGGTTTTTACCAGAAAAATAGGAAACTTATTTCCATAGTCCTTAGATCAAATGCAGATTTTGATTCCCTTTCACTCACTAAATTACATGGGAAATTGCTAACTTTTGAAAGAGAAGTAAATCAAAAGAAAAAATTGCAAAATTCTGGCAAAACTGCTGATAACTATGTTCCTGGTAGCACATCTCTTTTAAGATAAGACTAACCATCGTGTTCAAATGACTTTGGTTCTTATGATCATATTGACATCATAGCTGAGATCTCATCAGAAAGATCATATCCAGCCTTTGAAAATGTTGATAGTCAAACTACTGATAATATGTGTTTTATTCTCTTGATGATTTAAAAAATTTCAGTAGTGATGAACATCTCGTCGTTGTACTTTGGGTTTTCTACATAGTAATCGTTCATCAAAACGTCATTTGTCCCCGCCGATCACGCTGCAACCATTCTTTTCTTTGGGCGTTCCGTATTTTCACGTTGCGCCACCTCGCAAACCAATGCAAAAAATTCCATCAAAGAACCCGACGAGTCGAGTGGACACGAGGGGGCCTTCCATTTGATATATATATATATATATATATATATATATTTTGCTTCTTTGATTGTTGGATGTATGTTTTGATTGTTGGTGGTATTGATTTTGGATGAAAATGAAATATATATATATATATATATATATATATATATATATAGATTTTGGTTGAAAATTATTATTATTTTTTTTAAACCCAAAACAGTCAAACGACCGTTGGCCAACGGTAAAAAATTGGCTGAATTCCAACGTGATGTATATCACGAGATTAAGTCTTCGCGGGCGTGATTCATTGGGGGGGGGGGTTGTTTTTGCGGCCATCACGCTATCGCGGGGTGGCCATCACGGACCACCCGACTGCCCTAAGAAGTGTGTGATAATTTATTCTAAATTTTTTTATGTTTTAAAAATGTCTCTCATCTACCACGAATGGACTCAAGCATTATTTAGTGGTAATTTACCACTAATGATTAGCTTCCATTTAAATCTCCATCAAGCATGCAATTTCAAAGCAACTTCAATAGCATTTCACTAGGGCTTAGCTCCTTGGAAACCCCACCATTGCCAAGGGTGCGCTGCACCTCAAGCCTTTAGGTTCGTTGGCGCATGAAATAAAATTAGTCATGAACGAGGTGTACTCCACACAGGCGCACATCTTAACTTGAATAAATCCATATACTTTTTTTTACAACAATGGTCAATCTTGAGTATACTAAAATGAACTTGATGTCACTAAAATCACCCAAAGAAAATTACAACCAAAATTATGTCGCAATTACTGACTAAACCAAAATTTATTAGTCAAAGGGTGATCATAAGGTTCTATTATCTAACGATGCACAACTCATGTTATATATTAAAAACCTCAAATTATATAAGTTTGTTGTTATTTGATAAAGAATATAGGGAACTGATGTTGAAGGTAGGTATCGTAGCATTGCACCAACAGTTGGTTGTTACTTAAACTGGTAGCCCCTGAATGGTTATTAAGAAGCTACATCTGAATGGTTCATAGTCTTTTAATGTTAAGATGTAATCTAAGTTTGAATGGTTAAGAGGTAACATCTTAATGCTTGCCTCTTGACCATTTAGACTTAAGGTTTACCTCTTAACCATTAAAATGTTATGAACCATTAAGAGGTAGCATCTGAATGATCATTAAGAGGCTACCAAATAGCCCTTAAACGTCTTGATAATGTTGAGAAGTTTAGAAGAAATTATTCTTTATCTAATTTTTATCTTTTTTTTAATATGGTTCAACAGTAATTACAATATAAAAGTGTAAAACATAGAGAA
>JAUTDX010002786.1:0-68290 GCA_030844895.1 Ambrosia x helenae | reverse complement strand
TTGTAGCTAGTAGGAGCTTTTTCTTAAACGTTAGTACTAGTAGCTTTTCACTATAGAGCTTTTTTTCTCCAACCTAAAAGCTTCTAGCTCCTTCAACCAAACAAAGCTTTTTATTGAGTATGAGCTTTTTCTTAAAAGCTTGAAGCTCTTGAAGCTCCTAAAAAGCTCTTAAAAGCTCCTTGCCAAACATTACCCTAATCATTCCATTCATATGCTGAAACAAACAGTCTGAATGTTAAATGATTCAGACCTGACTGATTAAGAGGCTACCAAACAGCCCCTTAAAGTTTATTGTGTTTTAGTTAAAGACTGCTACACACTTAAGAAATGGTGATTTGGTTATAACGTTACATTGTGTACATGGTAGTGACATGACACTTTAACAAACTATCTATGTTACCTTATTAAGGATGAGAGATGGCTACAAAGGTAATTTTACCCTCTTTTTAAGATGGCATACAAAGGGTCACAAATGTAATCCTCTATTTTTTATCCCTTTTATCCCTTTATGCCTTATTTACAACTTTTAATACCAATTATTATTTGTTATGTATTATGTTTGATTGTATATGACACAAAAAACTATAATACGCTAGCTTTAATAGATTAGGGAAGGTTTTGAAACATCTGGTAAGATGTTTTTAAACAAGCAATATTAAGCACCAATGGTAGTTGTTTGTGGTATATTCGTATATTAAATGTTCGTATTCATGGGTTGGAGAGTCCAACAAACAGAAACTAAAAAATGGTATATATAATAGCTTATCAATTGAACTTGCATAACAATTTGTTTCTTTTTTGGCACAGAATGCCTAAGCAAGAAAACCAAAGTCACACACACCAATCCCACTCTAGTGTCAAACATTAGTGGGTTGTTATATGGTGGCATGGCCAACTTTTGTCTTTAATGGTCAGTTTGGACTCCAACCGATGTCGTGACAAAGGGTATCAGGTGCTAGACGAGTCCTTCTTTAGATCCAACTGGATATACACACAAGATGTAAAAATATAGATATGTTGGCAAGGCAACATTGTTGACTCATATGTACTACCATCTATATCTTAGCAACAAATGTAGTATCTATATATAAAAAGCATGTTCAACTATCCCGCTACGTAGCGCGGGTTCAATTACTAGTTTTAATTAAACCACTACACATAGACCAACGTTGTTTAATGTTATTAAATAAGTGGTTATTGAGTAACAATCATGTAGATAGAGGTGCACAAGTTGGGTTTTTTAATACCCGGTTCTGGGTATGGAACTAGTTCCGGGTATGGTCGGGTATTCAAAGAACCGGTTTCAGTTTCGGTTCCGGTTCCTAGTATAAAAAACCATACCTGGTATACCGGTTCCGGTTTTTCAATACCCGGTTTCGGTTTTTTCAATACCCGGTTCCGGGTATGGAACCGGTTTCGGGTATATCGGGTATTGAAAAAAAATCGGGTACATTGGGTATTGAAAAAATCCAGGTATATCGGGTATTGAATTCTTTTTATACAATCACGTCGAAGGGTAGTGCGACTTAGATGATTATAACGCGGTTATAGAATTCTTTGAGTATACTTTTTGAGTATTCGGAAAACCCAATTCCGATTTTTTAATACCCTGTTCCGCCTCAACATCAAAATGCCAAATAGTCCCGTCGCTTGACACATACTTTTTGAGTATTCGGAAAACCCGGTTTTGGGTATTCGGAAAACCCTGGTGCCGGGTATTGGAAAAACCCGGTTCTGGGTACAACCCGGTTCCGGGTATTTAAAAAAACCGGGTATAAATCGGCTCCGGTTCCGGGTCCGGTTTTTACATAGAAATCTATACCCTATGCGTACCCGGCGGGTAGGGTCGGGTACGGTTTCGGGTATACCCGGTTCCGGTCCAATTCCGGTCGATTTTTTTGTGCACCTCTAATCTATAATCTAAAACTACTAATAAAAGAATTGACTTATGATGATGTGGCATTCAATGGATGGCCTCAATCCCCCCTTGAATGTGCCACGTGGCACGTTAAGGTGAGAGTGTTTAATTTTTTTTATTATTATTAAATCTAATAATAAAATTAATTAAAATCCTATACAAGATATGCATATCTTAAATTTAAAATAAAAGATTTAATTTACCAATTTAAAACAAAATTGGATTTTTTTCTCTAATGTTTCATCCCATAATTTTTAAAAACTATTAATAAAAGAATTGACTTATGATGATGTGGCATTCAATGGAGGCCTCAATCCCCCCTTGAATATTGCCACGTTGCACGTTAAGGTGAGAGTGTTTAATTTTTTTTTTTTTTTTTATTATTATTAAATCCAATAATAAAATTAATTAAAACCCTATACAAGATATGCATATCTTAAATTTAAAATAAAAGATTTACTTTACCAATTTAAAACAAAATTGGATCTTTTCTCTCTCATGTTTCATCCTATAATTTTTTAAACGTTAATATCTTTTATATACGGGAGTTTTTAAAGGAAAAAATTACACCAAATTAACGAGCGTTTTATTATCTTTCCAACGAGTACCGTAGTGCTACATAAAAAAACGGAGAAAAAAACGACTATTTTTTGTGGGGTTTTGTTCATACATGAAAAAAAACACAAAGTGTTAAGGTTATTCATTAATCATGTATAGGCAAGTCATTAATTATGTTCAAACCAGTAAATATGAATTCTTTAATGTTAGTTATACATTGTTTAAAGTTAGGCGTTAACATTGGAGATACATTGTTAATTGTTTTAGGTTAGGTGCTACCCGAAACTTTCCTGCATGTAACTGTAAAGCACATCAGTCTATTTCGTATGTAAAATTGATATCTCATATTAGATTTTTCAACCCCGGGACGTTCCCGGGATATAAATCTAGTTTAAGATATAACTTACCAAACCCATTAGGCCATTACACAACGTCTTGTTCAAAGCATATTAATGTTTTAAGCCCAACTAAAACTTGGGCCAGTGTAATGGGTTACCCAATTTATTTTCTTGACCTGTTAAAGCCGAATTTTCAACAATCAAAATTTGAACATGTTTTTATTAATTAAAACAAGTAATGGGATATATGATTGTTACACACACGATAATTTTCAAGACAGGATCATTAATGATGTTTTCTAGTAGCTCAAATATGACTTTGATGTGTTGACAATTCTTTTTCCCGGTGATATCTAGGATCGCCAATGTTTTTCATAGTTTGTGGTATTGTCCATGTGTCCTTGTTGTCTGTAAACAAATTTTCAAAGCTTTTACAAATAGCATGCATCGCTACCCCTTGTTCCACTTGATCTCACCCGTATCTCTTCAAACGGATGATTCATGAGTTCCCTTCACAATTTGTACATAGTTTTGCTCGGCAAGATCATCAATAACTATAATACATGTAACTATTCAATAAGAGCATCTCAAATAGTGGATGAGACTGGGATGACCATCCCACCAACGAACTCAACTTTTTCTCTTTCCTTCCTCCTCGAATAAAAGGCATCCTTGTTTCGTAATTTCAGATGAATTTCTCTCTCTATCCTCCGTCTCTTCAATGCTGATGGTCTAGGAAAGTTATTTATATAATTTATGATTATGAAAGTTGCTACAATTTATGATAACTCCCGGTGTTAATGTGATTATTGGAACAACCTTTTTTTGCCACTTTAAGGTTGGACGATGTGGGCTAGCGCCCCGTCTAGCTCATCAGTTTAGCACCGGCACACCGCCAGGGGACTCCAAGGGCTCAACACCATCCTATATAGAACAAATTTATAAAATGCATGATAAAAAATAAAAGAATCCACTCGACAAAGATAAAATATGTAGTACTTTTTGTTACTAAAAAATTGTTACACTTTTGACTAATAGCCTTTTGAAAACAAGAATCGACGTTTTGCTATTTTTATATTATATATGTGTACGTTGATTAATTATATAGTTTTCAAACATTTACCTACTCTTAACTTGCTATTGTTTTGTTGTCTTGCTTCAATTCATTTTAGTAAAGACAAAGACCCAGGTGAGAAATACAATCACTCACAAGTCACACCCATGCAAAACACATACATGAAGCAATCTCGATGACTTAAAACAAGTCAACACCGGAGATCAGCTTATAAAAGCTACTTATATATATATGATAATAATCAAACCAACTAAAATTCATCATGTCCAAAGAGAAGATGATTCCCTCTTTAGATCGTCATACGGGATATTGGGATAAACATAATTAGAAGTCAAGTTGAAGCATTGATTATTATGATTAGTGATGTTGTATTGACATGAATATGGTATGTCATCAGAACAAACAACCATAGAGTCCGTTTTTGACATCTTGTTGTGTGTAGGGTGGACTGGAACAAGACCATTAGTCCATGTTGGTGCAAGTGGCTCTTGTTGCATTTGGATGCATAGTATCTCGGCTTGAGCCGTGGCTAGTTGCATTTGCAACTGTGAAACCTGGTTCTGTAAGTATGAAATCGCCCCTACACATCCATACACTGGGTCCTTCGTTCTGGCATTCGCTTCATAGACCAGACTGTCAACCGCATCCCCTCTTTGATGAAGCGGAAGCCCCTAAAAAAAAGTTACAGATATCTTCTATGATTTATTTTTACACCACAAATAAGAAAATAATAAGAGTATGCATATATGTTTTTGTGTGTTTCAAAAATTTTACACCCACTTTGTTTTCATATACGTACATATGAAAAACAGGTGGTTGCATGTATAGCAGGTGTTACAGGTACCTGTAACATTTTGCTAACATTACTAGCACCAAAAACCTTGTGAACAACGGCAAACTTGTGAGGGTCGTCAGATGGAAAATAAGGTGCGAAAATGCAATCTTTGGCACATCGTCTTTTTAGTAATTTGCATGATGCACATGGAGAATGGCCCGGTGCCATTTTAGAAATAGAGATGAAGAGAACGACAAAAAGGAACAGCACCAAGTCTTTTAGGCAGTGATATATGAATGAATGGAAGTAAACTCTTGTGTTTATTTATATTAGTAGTAACAGTGTGTTAATTATTACTTGTAAAACGAACGTTTAGCCATATTCAAAAAAGATAAACTAATTATACACTCAAATTGATCATATAAATATTCATATCACATCACTACTCTATGAGTTATAACACTAATAGCCAATATAGTAGATCTAAAATTATCAAAGATATTTATGAATTTTAAGCCATCTTTTTTTTTTTAACGGCCAACTAAACAACGCCGGGTACTTCGTACGCGGCCCCCCAGTGGCAAAGACAGGGGCACATCCCGACCCATCCCGGACGCACGAAGCCCCTAGCCCACCTGACAGCCCGCTTCCAGGGAAAACCCAACCCACATACCCGCCCGGAAGGCACGACAGTAGTGAACCGGTAAAACCTGGCGAGATCAGGACTCGAACTCATGACCATAGGCCATGAGTCATCCATCATTTCTCATTATGTCCTTCGTGGGATCGAACCTGAGACCTCCAAGAGAGATCCCTGATCCATTCACCAACTGAGCTACCCGTGAAGGACGAATTTTAAGCCATCTAGTTTTTATAATTAAACAAATGATTAGAAGTAATAAAAAACTTCAATCAATATGATTCCTTTTTTATACACTAGTTGGAATTAACTTTATATATCATCTTTATTTCACCTTATATGTAATATTGTACTATATAACATGCATTCGAATATATAATACACATGTGAGACGACAAAGGTGGAACTTTTCGGTATACCTAGATTGAGTCTCTTAGATGTACATGATGTAACATACTGCATCGTTGTTCACAATGACAAAATTACAAACACGTCATTTACGTTTACGTGTTTTATCTTTTATCTTTAAAAGTCACACCGAATGTTATGTCAACTTTTTGTAACAAAATAAGCCATTTGCACTAAAACACTAGATCTGTAATTATGATAATTGTTTTTATTTTTTTCTCTTCTGAATTTTTTTCTTTACATTTCTTTTCTTTTTTTCTCTTTTATTCTTTTAAACACTTCTATTATATAATTTGATCTAAATATATTATTTAGTTGATCAATTTATTTTTATAAATATAATTTTCAATATAGAATTTTATTTAGTTATATATTTACTTTTGTTTGTTTAATTTAGTTATTTACTCTATTTAGTATATTATATTTAAAACAAATTAAATATTTAAGTTAGGGGTGTAAATAGGCTGATTCAAGCACACACACGAATAGTTATGATGATGTAGATCTTGCGTTGCAGCAGGACCGTTAAAGCAAACAACAAATTAAAAAAGAAAAAACGTTGAATCACGCACATGCATGGCGGCGAGTTAACTAGTCATATTAAATAAAAAGTTAAAAATTATTATAGAAAAAAGCTAACTAAGTCAAACTGGTAACAAATCCACATAAAAAGGAAAAAGCTTAGTAACATTGTCATGAGTAATAAATTATAACAAAACATAGAATTGTTTTTTATATGTTTTACATTTAATATGTTAGAAGTGATTGTAGAAATAAATGTTATAAGCTATCATAAACATCTATTGACTTCATTTAGATTAAATATGGAGTTTAAAGACAAATTTGCCCCCACAATATAGTTATTATGTGCAATGTGTGTTGTATCATAAGCAAATTCACTTGTACCTCTTAAATTTTAATAAGTTCTTGTCAAATGCTTTATAATATAGTATAGATAGATATAGATATAGATAATATATGAGTTCTAGTTGTCTCTTTTTTACGTCAATATAATAATAAAACACTTCAAACAAGTTATATTTGATGAAACATATTTTAGCAATGGTTATTGTAACTAAAGATGTATAAATCCATTTTTGATGTTTTTTTATATTTTCTTTTATCGACGATTATGACTGTAAATCGACTGATGGTATGCAATTTGGCTAAAACCATTGAATTGGGTATGATACAGTGGCTTCTGATTAGTCTGCTAATGTCCATATATGGCAAGTTGTTAAAGTTTAAATACCCTCGTAATTGTGGGGAACTTCATTTATTTCAATTTTTTATAAATAAATTGCTTTAAGACAAACAAGACTAATTTAACGGTCTAGAATTTGGCTCACTTTAGAAAGTTGTTCTAGGGTCACATTCTGGACTATCGCAATAGAGCGAAAGGAAGGAAGAAGAGAAGAAAAAAAACGCTCAAACTTAAAAACCAACAAAGCAATTTCATATTTTTTTTATACTTAAGTCAAACATATCACATGTAAAAAAAAAAAAAACAAACGCATTTTTTCCTTTTAAATAGAAACACCATCTATATAATTTATTTAAATGTTTAGGATATGTTTGGCAAGGAGCTTCTAGCTTCAAGCTTTTTTTTTTTTTTTAAAAAAAACTCCTACTGAAAAAAAAACTTTGTTTGGTTAAAGGGACTTCAAGCTTTTAGGTTAAAAGAAAAGGCTCCGTATTGAAAAGTTACTAGTACTAGCGCTTAAGAAAAACTCTTACTAGCTACAACTTTTAATGAGTAAATGACACAAATACTCATTTTACAAACAAAAAATAAAAAAAAAACATGCATACAAGCTTTTAAATACTACCCATTTTGGAAATTTTATACATTTTATTAAAAGCTCCAACTACTCTACGAAACACCAAAATATATTTAAAAAACTACAACTATCAGTTTCCAGTCACCAGCTAATTTTACCCAACATACCCTTAATAGGTCAATGAAAATTTAGTCAACAACTGAACATTGTAAAAGCTAGGTTTTGGATACTTGTATTTGTTTGAAACTCAATCTAAATTTACATATAGGTAAATTACATTTTCGTCCTATATGTTTGCATTAATTTTCAGTAGATGTCATTTATCTTTAAAATATCTGGGATCATCCTTTACGTTTGAACCCTTGCACCGTCTTTCCTTTGTGGGCTGGGAGAGAGAGGTTACATTTTTTGCTTCATTAGAAATTGCCCGATTTAAATTTGAGCCTCACAAAATAGCTATACAGTTGTTCACGAGCCAAGCCGAATTGAGCGGATCTTTGCTTGTGTTTGGCTCATTTACAAACCGAGCCGAGCCGATCGTCTCATTTACAACCAAGCCGGAAACGAGCAAACATTCTTCGAACGGACATTTTTTTGTGCGAAAATTCGGGTTGTTTCCTTTTAATGTTTTCGCGCCTAGTAATGACCGTGGTTCGACCATCCGAGGATGACACTAAGTTTGAGGTCCGGTTGTCCGAGAATGAGGCTCAGGTTGAGGTCAGTGCGGCGATGAGCATATTACAGAGAATGATTGTCGCATTGTGGCGTAGGTTGATAGCGAGAGACGATTGATGGCGGATAACTAATGGGAATAGGAATTCAAGCACGTCTTCTCACGACTTAGGGTTTTACAATTAAACTTACTGTTAAGTTATCATTGTGTTGACTGCGCCAGTAACTATAAATATAATTAATTAATGCGTATATATATATATATAATTATATATTATATATATAATAAAATTAATAAAAACTATATCGAGCCAAACCGAGCCGAGCGGACCTTTGCTGGTGCTTGGCTCGTTTACAAACCAAACCGAGCTGATCGGCTCGTTCACAACCGAGCAAAAATCGAGCGAGCATTTTCCAAGCAAATTCCAATCGAGCGGCAAGTCGGCAACGATCAGTGAGCGCCTAACGATTTCAACAACCCTAACTATACTATACACGATGATACACTTCAAAACAAGCCCTTTTGTTTCCTTTTAGATACATGTGCATTTAGTTTCATCTCCATATATACTAAAGCCCAATCATATAGTACAACTGATACAAGATGAGACATTTTCATTTCTATTTTTTTTTTTTTTACCTGAATGGGATCTCTTAGATGTACATCTTATGGAGAGTTGAGTATTAGCTAACATAACTTTATATCAACAAAATAATGTGTTGAAATATATACAATTCTCTAAAGTTAAAATGGCAAACATACTGTTTTGAGTTTTTTTGTTACGTATTTTTAATTGTTTGTTTACCTATAATCTAATTGTTTGGCCATCTTTAGTTTTAAGTTTTAACAGACTAACAACACATATTACTCTACTAGTAGTCTATTACTGGACATACTGGTTGTGGTATGTGGGCTTCAGAAAGTTACTGGATATGGGACGTATTGGGCCGATTGGGCTATGCTTTGTTGGCTGAGCGGTTAGCGGCCATTTTCGTTGTTGGTATTTAAGAGTTGCCCGATTTAGGTGGAGACTCACCACTACCAAATTTAATTGGGCTAATATGTTTCATGGGCTGAGCTGTCGGACTGGGAACCAGCCACGCGGTCGAACTGGATATTCTTTCAATTTTACCCTATTTAGTTTCTATAGTGTTTACAAACACATCTTCAACCAATAAAAAATAAAGAGAATATTTCGACATTCCGTCCGATCCTAAAAACATTCTTACGTACCCTCTAATTGGCATCTTGAGGGTGGAATAAGACTCAAAGACCATTTGTTCCTTGTTTCGATTCTCACAAGGAAGCTTCCCAGATTTATTAAGTTTCTTTCTAATTTTATGCATAAATATTATCTAGTGAAGATGGATATAATCGAATAGTTCCGCTAGTAATACTGATACTCTAGCAATTTGTCACTGATCAAAAATTTTCGTTAAAAAAAACACCACAAATCGGACACTTTTGGGAATTCGACCCTTCTTCAACGAATTTAATATAATTTTTTATACAAATTATTTGTTTAACACAAAACGACAAACGGTGAGGAAAAAAACAAAGCATCTACAGATATACCACGAGGCAGCCACGCGCCTACTTTACCTATTCAATCTCGTCTCTACACGTGTCACTCCATCCTACGGCTATAAACCCACCGATAACTAGCCTATATATACACATCCCTCAACACTTGTTATTATCACTCAAAATTTCACCTTAATTAATTTTTCATTAACAGAATAACAGTCATCATGCTTCTCAAAACCCCTCCAACCATCTTCTTCCAAAACGGTGTCGTTTCAGGCTCCGGTGACAATTTCCGCCGTTCCGTTCCGCCGGCGATCGTTTGTGCGGCGGCGAAAGGTGGTTCTTCTCCGAACAGTAGGGCGATTACAGGGGTTGTGTTTGAACCGTTTGAAGAGGGTGAAAAAAGAGCTGAGTCTTGTCCCTACTGTTCCTCAACAGTCTCTTGCTCGTCAAAAGTATGCAGATGTTTCTGAAGCTGCTGTCAACGATCAGATTAAGTGGGTATTTTTTATTTAAAAAAAAATAATTATAAACATTATCCTGGGTTTTAATAAGCAAGCTTGAGTTCAATCTCTATAGATCTTGCTCAAGCCTTTTTTTTATAAGTTTTTATTTTATAAAAACTGTAATTATATTTATACATATAAGATATATGTAAATAAATATAAATAAAATAATTAAATTAATAATAGAGAGAGATGTTAATTAAATAAGTAGGTTTAGAACCCGCGTGTTGCGTTGTGACTGTTAAACAAGAAAAAATAAATGTAAAAACGTTGAACTACACACACATATTGTGGCGTCTCGCAAAATTTAGATTGGAAAACGAGAAATTTGTAAGAGATGAAAAATATAGGAGACCAAGATTGAAAGTAACAAAATGTTGGGGTTATATTGTAAAAGATAAAATGTTTAGGGGTTAAAGTGAAAAACACAAATTTACAAAGCATAATTTACAATCATGAATGCATAAACATGGTAATGCATATTGTACAACCCATAAAACAATACCAAGTTATAAATTGATATATATAGTTAGTTAATTAATAAATGTGACATACTTAAATACAAATGTAACGCTAGTTAGTGAAAATGACAAAAACTTGTAACCAAATTTGAAGATAATGTATGTTTTCAACCGCTAAAAATAGGTATAATCACAAAGAACAAAAAATGTAATTTACTCTAGATAAGACCATCGGATCCGTAGTGGAGAAATGGAAGGGGCGTTAGACGTCCCATTCACGCCCCCACACCGCCCCCAGGGCGCTAAATATGGTTTCTGGGCTGCTGTGGTGGCGTGAAAATTTTTGCTCTGAAATTTGGCGTTGATTTCTTGTAATTTGTGTTGGCCAACGAAATAATTCCATGTGGTGGGGTGTGTGTGTGTGTGTGTGGGGGGGGGGGGGGGGGGGGGCCTAAATTTGGCGAGCCACTACATGTGGCCTAATAAATAGCCAAGCTTGAGTTTTCGTAATAAAATTCTAAACGAGCTGAGCTTGAGCCTAAACATTTGGGTCGTTTATACTCCTACAATTTTGTTGTCAAGTTGCATTTAATTATCTTTTTGTTTAAAGGATCTTCTTGATGGTTACTTTATTCTTGTTTCTGATTGTATTTTTGTTCCTTTCAGTGTTGAGTACACCGTTTCATACGTGTACCATGCCATGTATGCCTACTTCGATAGGGACAATGTTGCTCTTAAGGGTTTAGCCGAGTAAGTTACCAAAATCATTGTCATGTCAATTACTAATATTTTATTAATAATCAGCGTGTCAACATTAACTCTGACTATGTTACCTGAGTACTTATAGATTCTTTAAGGAGTCCAGTGAAGAGGAAAGGGAACATGCCGAGAAGTTTATGGAATATCAGGTGTTTGATAATAGCAATTAGCAACCCATGTGGTTTATATGTTATTCCGTTGTTACTTATTAAAATTATAAAAAATAATCGTTACCGTTTTTCTGGTTTAGAACAAACGCGGTGGGAAAGTGAAGTTGCAATCTATTTTGATGCCTTTATCTGAGTTTGATCATGAAGAGAAAGGAGACGCGCTTTATGGTAAGTTTAGTGCTACGATACAATCGATTTTCCAAATGTTGGAAGCTGTAATACATTACATTACGTTAAGTTAGATTTATGCGGATTACTTGATTTGCTGCTCATCACTTTAATTATTGGTTGAATAATCTTGTTTTCATTGTTTGTTGACCGCGTAGCAATGGAGCTTGCATTGTCACTGGAGAAATTAACAAATGAGAAACTACTACACGTTCAGGCGGTATGACGTGCTTTTCTGCATTTTTTATGTATGCAATTAATAATGATTGATATTTAGGTCAAGAAGATGTGTGTTTTGGCCTTTGGGTATATGAATTGTGATATTTGATGATACAGGTAGCCAACAAGAATAATGACGTCCAGTTAGCTGATTTTGTTGAAAGCAACTTCTTGAGTGAACAGGTAGAATTATAACTCTGCCCACTTTATACATCTTGTCCTTAATTTGCGCCACGAGGGGAAGTTGAAGTTGTTTTCACTTTGTTAAAAGGTCGAGGCGATTAAAAAGATATCTGAATATGTTGCTCAGCTGAGAAGAGTCGGCAAAGGACATGGTAAACTTATTCCTAACCAATGTTTCACTTAACATTGAATGTATCATCTATGATTCGGTGACTAGAAATAATGATTTTGTTGAATATCAGGAGTCTGGCATTTTGATCAGATGCTTCTCAATGAAGGTGCTGCTGTTTGATCTTTTTACGAAGGTTTTGAGGTCATTTGGATATTAGTTTGTTCGACTAGGCGTATAGTTCTCTATTTCCCTGCTCTGTTTTTTAGTTTTGTGTTTAATAACATATGTTATATATTAATTTGAATAAGCACAACCATCTTGCTGCAATGGCTAGTAATTTAATTGCTTCTTGTTTTCTTTAAACGGTAAATGTGTGGCTTTTGATTTATGTACTTAAGGCATCTTTAATACAAAATGTCTACAGTTGTGCCATGTCATAAATTTGTCAACCACTATTCAAAAATATTCATTTCTCTCCTGTGCTACGCCCACTTTCAAGCACCCCTTCTTAATGAATCAGCCTAAGCATCCTGAAGTGTCCAAAAAAGCCTATTGGAAATGGAAAACGCAACGGATAGAACAGCTGGAAGCAAAATGAAACGGACGGATATAACAATCTCTTGTAATACAGAAACACCACACAAGAAACAATTAGGACAAACTAAACAAGAATCACGATACAAATACGCCACTTGACTCCAATCTAAGCTCCAAGAACATCATCCAAGACGCCACTCTTGAATTAGCATGTAATCAAATTAATCAACTAAAATTCATTTGAGAAAATTAACCCAAGAAAAACTCATTCATAACCTCACACTGTATTTTCGTTTCTTAAGAACTATTACATATAGCAAATTTAGAAACTAACAAAATAACAATTAGCAACTTAGTACTACCTAATAAACAAAGAGTACAACTACATAAAGCATAATAAATTAATGGTAAAAAAAAAAAGTGCAGAACATTATGGGGAACATGGGACACTTTGTTGACTTAAGGTATTTTACATGGAAACTTGAATACCAATCTTGCCGCCATCACCTTATGGAAGGCTTGACCCGACCCGAATGACCCAAGTAAGCTCTTATCATTTCAACCCTATTCAATCTTGCCGCCATCGCCTTATGGAAGGCTTGACCCGACCCGAATGACCCAAGTAAGCTCTTATCATTTCAACCCGTCCTCAAGCGCTAAATATCAACTGCGGTGCTTTCACTCTTATCACAATCCAGTCAGCGTCGAACTTCAACAACAGTCTATGAAACCCATTGTGCTCTCTTTATAAATCACACTTGAGGTTTAGTCAGGCCATCTGTTGATTTTTTTAATTGCATTTCACATAACAAATTGATCTGTACGGATCTCCATTTTAGTATCAGATTCTTAAATGTCCTAGATAAAATAATTGTGGGCAAACGAGTAAAATATAACGGTTTAAAAGTTTGTAAGCTTATCCTCTGTTATGTAACCACTTTAAATTAGTATAACTAAAACTAATAAGAAATTTACTTGATATTTAGCAGGAAGTATACTAGTTCAACTTAATTTTTTTCCTTTAGCATCATATATATGAAGGAACATGGACTACGTTTGGAACTTTGTTCACTACCTCGTTCATACATAGACAACGCCTAAAAACAAGAGGGTTTCTGTTTATAGGTTGTAAGACATGATTAAATAGACAACACCGTAATAGTGCATGCAACAACGCCCAACTTTTGTTCATGAGAATCTTTAACATAGGGGGCCAGATCACCACGCCCGATTGTACGAGATCCAAATGACCCCCAAGTGTAACGCCTGGAAAGTTGTCCAAAAATGGAATGCTGTCAACGTTTGGTTGGCCGAAGAATGACTTATCCCGCTCCATACAAGAGAAAAATAAGACCGCCAAACACCTTCCCCTTATCACCATCGGCAATGCTCCCTTGCTTGAAAGATCTCAGATGGTTAGAGACATTGTCGACACCAGATAAAGCGGAGGTGGAATCTGGGCAGAAAATACGAAATGTATCACCTGTTTTAATCCCTGAACCAAAAACATGCATACCCGCTTGATGCAACCTGCATGAAATGATCATAGTGAGGCGACATTTTGACCCATTTATTCATTAATGATTTGTGAAGGTATATTTTTTATTTCTAACAAGTCAAGCAGATCAAATCGCCAGTGCTAACTCTTACAGAAAGGGGCCGAAGGGGGTAAAAACGTATTTTTAATGCATAAAACTGATCAGGTGTAGTAATATGATTACAATTAATATCATGTTACTATTTTAAGAATTTACGGCAAAATAATCAGTTTTAAAGCATGTTTAAAAGTGGATCTTGTGTTTCAACTCACATACCTAATTATAGACATCAACATCAACAACGCCTTACCTCTATCCCTGCGGATAGAGAGCTGCTTCCAAAAAGGCCCCCCCTCTCAATAACACCTCGTCGATGAGCAAACACTACTAAAAATATAGAATAGATAGCTACCAAAAAATAAAAGAAATTGTGAAATCGTCACGTAGTAAAACATAGATAAATAGTATGTCATCATAGAACAACATATACCCATAAATACACAATGACAAATCACTCTTAAAGGCCACCTAACAATGTAAGAAAAGTCTAAGCCCCTAAAACAACCTACGACACGTCCAAATCCTCCCCTAATAATCCTTAACCTTAATCCTACGCCTCCACGAACACCTATGACCTATCCTCGACCATGTCATCAGAGAGGTGCATATCTGCTAAATCATACATAACTCTAAAGACATCAAAATAATATAATGTTTAAGTAAGGGTGTGTTATGTGCCTACTGAATTAATTAGCCCGGGTCATCCACCTCTCCATATTCCTGCCATATTCCACGTCATTGTGGGCTTACCGAGTTACCGGAGCATCCACCTCTCCAACGTGGGGTTACTGAATAGTTATTGATAGTGGTAATAGCGATCGCTACTCGAATAGCATCACGTATCAACTACTCGCTATATGGTGTATATCGACTGGATTGCGTGTAAATAGCGATTTTTGGTATTATTATTTTTTTAACCATAAACAGACACGTTTTTAGGTTGTATTAATTCACGTAAACTCAATAGACGGCTCGCATTCTCTTCCCACCTCTGCTTCGTTCTTCTTCTTCTTCAATCTCCAATAAATCAGCAATCTTCTTCCAGGTATGCTCTTCTTCCTTGTTCATTCTTCTCTGCTTTCTTTCGTAAATATATGCTGATGCTATTTATGAGATTTATAGATTAGTTTATTACATTACAGATTATATATGTTGATGCTACTTACGTTAATTAATGCGGATGTTCATTCTTCTCTTCTTCCATGTTTAATCTCCATCAACCTTCTGCCATGTTCATTTATCGCTATTGCTACGTAACATGTCAGTAGCCCGTTGCTATTCGCTATCGACAACTATGAATTACTGCATTTTCTTGTTTCTTTGAATTGTTAGTCATTTCAAGATTAGTGGGTTAATGCTTGATTGCTAGTGGAGTTAGTAATGGCCATTACTTATTATTTAAGGCTATAAATAGCCAAGTAATATTTGAATTAGGTATGAAGAAAAAAATGATTGTCTAATTTTCTCTCTAAAACTCTTTCTCGATTCCTATTAATAATTATTTTCTTTGGCCAACGAAACTGTTGGAACAACATCAGGGTTGCACCATTTCTAGTTTAAAGCAAACCACCAGTTAATTTATGAATACTTGGTGTCGCTTAAAGAAATAGACAGTTGTATTATAAAACAAGAAGAAAGTGTATCTTACTTGAAAACGTAGTGGAATACAAGAGAAGTCATCCATCTCATTTTCTCTTGTCCAATTGAGACTTGTCTTCTTTTTGTTAACCCAATGTAGACATCACTTGTTCGTGTCCGGCGTCCTAGCTGCCATTATTTTTGAACGGTTAAAATTCATACGACTTTGGTCAACAAAGAAGAGAAAACTGGAAGAAAAAAATGCAAGATGGTTTGGTCCGTTGGTCATATTCATATTCAAAAGAATATAATATTAATATCTACAAAAATGATACAAAAATGATCATTTATGAGTAAAATAATTGTTTTGAATGAACAGTTCGAAGTTGCATATTCCAAACCACTTAGAAAAGCCAGAAGCAAGGTATTATTAAGTATTAAACAGAGATAAAGAATAGCATACTTCCTCGAAAGCTTGATTCAAAATTGTTTCACCATTAAGATTCTCATGCGACTCTTCTCTTCTTGCAGTAAGCGTAGTATTCTGAAATTTAGCCTCTTTAACAGATGTCACCTTGTATGCAGGGCCTACGCATACCAGTCCACTAGATATTACAGCATGAAATTTAGTTTCCCCAATTCCTGCTTAAAAATGTTAACAAAAGTTCATAACTGGCGAAGATTCAAAAGAAAAATGGTAAAAGGAAATATACAACTGATCTAAGCTACCTACCCTACTACAATGCAAAACAAAATATATTACTGTGTTCTGCAATAATTATGAATCCAAAAGAAAAATGGATTTGAGTGTTATGCATATGAACAGTACTTGACATTGATATGAAGAGACAGAGAAGGCATCTTAAACAAAAAGGTACAAGCTCATACAAAGAAACTAAGATGATAGCACATTAAATACTGAAAATACATCTACAATTATAATTCAGAATTTACCAGGAGGTTTGTTCCTGTCCACAACAAAGACCAAGGCAACAGCGTAAGCGGTGGTTATGTTCATTGTAATTCCTTCAGCACGGTGTGGGTGTATGTGTGTTATAGTACGAGCATCACCAACAATGATAGTTTCGGGTGATAGTGCATAATCTAAAATAAAGAAAAGAAACGAAGCTAATAAATTAATTATGGTAAGCCCGCATAGCACGGTGAAGTGTTTCCCATACAAAACTCACCCAATTCTTCCATAACATCACTTGTTTCATCAGATACAATTCCTGTTAACAAATTCCAGTTAGCATAACAAAAAAAAAATGATCTCGTTAAAAATCCATGAGAAGTTAATTTTAGTAATACATATATAAGCAACACAAGGTGAAGGACTAACACCGAACAATATTATGGCAGCAGGGGATGTACATCCAGAAATGGAATTCGAAAATTCCCTAATGTCGGTTACAAATTTGTCAATCATGACATCTTGAGGTATCTGATACATGTATATACAAACTTATAAGCGATAAATAAATAAAACTACAGTTGCAACAAGATGAGCTACTATTACAAGTTTAATGTTGTGGTTAACAAATATGCGGTTTATTACCTCAACTGGCCTTAGGAGTGGGAGTTCCTTAACTTTTATCCCTGGCAGCAGAAATCCAATGAATAGCATGACTCGTTTATCAAATTCCTCGTCATCAAGATCATTCCGTTAAGATTGTGCCACTGAATGCAAATATTATTTGAAATATTACTTTCTTAACATCATGGTTTAAAAAAGTGTGAGGCAAAACGAGGCATTTAAGCCTCAAAAAGCTAAATATGATTATATGTCTCAATTTTTTAACATCTCGACCTTTTTTATCATGTAAAAACAGTAATAATCTCTTCATCCTTTTATGCCCCGTTTGTTTGAGTCTGAACGAGGCCAGTCAGACGTCCAGGTCTGATTCAGTCAGAGCATGGTTAGAAGGGGGTGTTTGGCTGGTCCGGTCTGAATGAAAAACTCGTCTGACCAGGCGCTTAACGGGTCAGACTTGTATACAAGTCTGCTGAATCAGATACCGAACCTGCTGCTGTTGCAGCGAGCGAACGAGGATGCGTCATGAACAAAGACCGAACCTGCTTCTGTTGCAGCGATCCCGAACGAGAATGCGTCACGAACCAAAAAAAAACGAATTTGCTGCTGGGCAACCAAAAAACAGCGCCACACGTGGACCCGGATTTTTATAGCGCATTCGTGTCCGCAGGTCGCGGGGGCAACACGATGGAATCACAACCGGAAACCCGTTTTTGCAACCCCCCCCCCCCTGCGCACGGGTAGGTTCCCAAGTAAAATGTGAGACATAAGATTTGATACTTCCAAGCGGTTATCATATATAAACCAATCCATTTTTACTCTCCATACCAATGTGGGACAAGAAATTTTAACCATTCAGATGTCCAACCAAACATCACTTAAAAAGTTCGGCATCTAACCATTCAGAACCTCTTAAACCAATCAGACCTCTTACTGGGTCAGCACTTACCCATTCAGGTGGCACCCATTCAAAAGTTGCCAAACGGCCCCTTAGTTTTTCTAGTATTACCGTCTACAAACCCTAATCTTAGACCATTGTTGACCAATTTTGACCCAAATGTCACCACCCCACAGCCTCACACCTTTGGCGCTATTATTAGACCAAGCTTTAACACTGAACTATTGAAGATAAACAAGTATTTAAGTAAAACAAAAAACAAAACATTAAAGTAAAGAATAGAGTAAACCTCATGAAATTCATTAGAGGATGAATCCCTTCCCATACATGTAGGCTTATAGCAAGTAACGACAGGAACTTCAGGGCCTAATTTTGCAGTAATCTGAATTTCATTCATAAAAATCATCATTATTTTTATATGAAAAAAAAAGTTTAAAGTGGCATTAATGTATGAAGTCCAATTAACATACCACATCATCAGCCTCTTCCAACTCACGGTTATCACCAATAAAAGAATGGCAAAATGAGGACGAATCGGCTCCGATAGTACTTTATTCAGCACGGCTTCTACAGCAGCCTGATGAAAATAAGGGCATAAGTTGGATGACTCACAGTATAATTTATAAAAAGAAAAGTAAAATTTATGGAAAATAGGGCTTACTTGGATGGTAGGACCAGTTAAAGAGGCGGAGGATAGCTTAGGGCGAGAAAGGACGCGGTCGCAAACATGGTTCCAAGAGCGGCTAACGCAAGCGGCGGAGGCGAAGGACAGTGCCGGAAGCCTGGCGAGTATGTTTTGAAGCAGGTCTAGGGCTATGTCATCAATGGTTGTTGGAGCCATTCCTGTGTTTCTGGTCATCAACAGTAGACAGTCATTTCCTAGGGTTCAAACCGTACGGCTAGAGGCAATGGTTGGTTAACGGAGCTGAAGACGAAGATAGATGGCGGGAGACAATGGTCGGCTGCGAAGATGAAATGAACACATGACGTTTCGGCCTTTTGAGTCGGGTGCTAAGAGACGTGTACAAACGCCTTTATAAGAGACGTGTACGGTCTAACACTCTAACTTTCATTGGCTTCTAATCGAAAACATAAAGTATACAAGCATTAGGACCAGCTAAAGCATTTTAGGGGCCTAAAGCGAAGTAAGAATATGTCTTTGTCAACAGGGAATTTGGTCTGTACTTTCGAGTTCTATGCAAATAAAGTACAAATAATGAAAATTAATAAATGAATTTAATAATTTAGCAACTATACAGATCAAAACAATAATATTAGTACCAAATTGAGAAAAAAAATGAGTATGAAACAACCATACTCATATTGGTATCTAAAGTGGATATAAAATCAAATGTTTGTTTGGTAATCTAACAACTGATAAAACGCATTTCAAAATCTTGTATGCTTGACTAATTATAATTTAAACTGCATATTGCACATAACAGTATTGGGAATTTTGTAAAGTTTTCATTACCTCACAGCAGAAGGGATTCTGGGAAACAGAAATTGTTTGATAAAAGTGCTCAACGGAGAGGGTAGTGTTTGCAGGATGGAGATCGGAGAGCACCGGTCTGCTCACTAATGGAGAATGTGTTTGTTTTGTATTTTCTAACCCTAGTTTGGGTTTTATATAAAAAAAAAATAAGTAAAAGATGAAAAATACTGGAGACCTGGGAATCGAAACCCAGACCTTGGGGAGTGATAACGAGGCGGGAATGAGAACCGAGTATGTTTTTAGTTGAGGTTCCTCCATTATTTAACGGTTCCCAATATATATTCTCATAAAAAATTTCAAACCGAACAGGTTCCTAGATATCGACGCTGTTTAAATGTGTCTAAACAGATTAGGGGAGCTTTAACTAATATATATGGGGAAAGATAAATTGAAAACCCCGTTAAGTTGTAAAAACTTATAAAACCTATGTAAAAAACCATCTAATTTTTTTTTTAAAAAAATACACAAGGTAAGATACATGTTTTCAAGCGTTTTGGGCTAAGAAATAAAAAAACGTCGATGAGATATTTAAAAATTATACGAATGATATGCTTGTTTAGCCTCGCAATCAGACTTCACGTGTCACACACTATTCTACGTAATACCATTTGTAATGGTCGTATGAGTGGGTCTCGTCTCCCCAAACTCACTCCCAACACCAGCCCCCATCTCATGACCCAGCTCACACCAGTGAATCTTCAAATTCAAAAGAGTGACAATAAATGCACTATTGTGTATATAGTGATTGGAGTGTGTATGAGCTGGTACTGATAAGAGTCATGTAATACCACTACTTCATTTTTTACCAATACGTGTAAGTCACGTGACATAACAATTGCATGATAAAAAAAGAGCATGTGACCTAACAAAGGTCGCATGCCTTAACCATTACAAAATGTCTAAAAATCTCTTTTATACGACCAAGTTATTCTCAAGGTTTTGAAACTTGGACCGTACCGGCCAGTTGGACCGGGAAACGGACCCCCGGCCAGTCCGGGTCACTATGTTGGACCGCCCATGCATAGGACCGGAGGTTGAGCTGTCGGACCGACGGTTGGACCGGGATTTTGACAGGTTGGACCGGTTTTTTTTTTTTTTGGTTCGACTTTTTAGGCGGTTCATTAGGCCTGCCGGACCGGTAAATCGGTGACGACTCCGGTTTAACGTCTGGTCCGGTTCTGAAAACATATTCTCAATCAGCCTTCAATTTTTTTTTTTGAGAATCTCAATCAGCCTTCATGTTACATGTACATACTTTTTAACTATATTTTAAACCCACCCCTACCCTTTACCGCGATCTCAACACACAAACCCCCAAAACAAAACCATTCACACACACACACACACTGTCTTCTTCCAATCTCTCTCTCTCTCTCTATCTCTACAGATCTACAACAGTTTCCAATCACCGACAATGTCAATCACCGTTAGCAACCTCCTAAAACAACGCAGATACCCTTTCATTGCATCTCTCATCATCCTATTATTATTCGTCACCCTCTTCATCTTAACCACCAACACCTCCCAACCACCACCACTCTACCGTCTCCGTCAACCTTCCGTCACAACAACCACGCCGTCACCGTTAACCAACGTAACTAATAATATTATTACAAATGTTGATGATTCGGATGACGTCAGCAACAGTGAGGGTTTGGAATTAGAATGGAAGGTGTGTCCTGGTCCTCTGGCGGTTGATTATATACCGTGTTTGGATAATTGGAAGGTTATTAAGTCGTTGAGATCGAGACGGCATATGGAGCATAGAGAGCGGCATTGTCCGAAGCCTAAGCTTAGGTGTTTGATTCCGTTGCCTGATGGATATAAAGTGCCGGTTCGTTGGCCGAAGAGTAGGGATATGGTGAGATTGTTAGTTTGGTAAGGTTTGTTACTGTTTGTGTTTTTGAAAAATGTTTGATTGGAATTGTAGTGTTATTAAAGGCGTTAGGCGATAGGCGTCGTTTAGAAAGTAAAAAAAAAAGCACACTTAAATATAGTGTTATTAAAGGCGTTAGGCGCACTTTAGGCGATAGGCGTTGTTTAGAAAGTAAAAAAAAGAAGCACACTTAAATGAATAAAATTAAAATATATTATGTATTGAAAAGTTGAATGTTGCTTACAGAAGGTGTTTGATTTCGGTTATTCAGGTAGGGTTGTTTGTGATTGAGATAGGATAGGAAGATCTGTTCAGGTTGTTTATTAAATGAAGTAAATGGTCCTGCACGCACTCGGTTTTTATTGTAGATGCTCATGTGGAGTTGGTCATATATTGTCGTAGAAACAAGAGCCTTCTTAAGCTGTTCTTTTATTGTCACAGAAACAGGAAGCCTGCGCGAGTAGGTTATCGCAATTGAAACTCTTAAATAAACGGAAGTAGATTCATAGTTTCTTAATTTATATTGAAAAAAGCAACGTAGGTTTTTTTTAATCATATCCATTGGAAGACTATTACTTTGATACCTTAGGCAAATCGCATATGGTTTTGTTTTATCCACATGAGATACTGGGCTATAAGGAATGCCCGCCTCAAACATCACCAACACGTTTTGTGTGCAATTGCAATGGTTGTAGATGAGAGCAGAACTCTACAGTTACGTGTTTAGAGTGGGAGCAATCCATGATGGGTGGCTTTCTAGGAAGTTTTCACTCTACAAATCCGTGAGCTCTTGATTTGGCATAGATAACAATATTGGTTAGTACAAGAGGCCGAATGTTACAGTAACCATTTTAAGAGCATTGGCCTAGACTGGTTTGCTGAGTAAAATTTTGCCTAGTATTTGCTCATTGAATAGTCCTAGAATCGTCATGCCCTACTTGATTTTTGGGTGTGAGTCATGTTTAAGCTGGTAAACATTTTGTTCTTCCTTTTTTTAACATATATAAAACCACTGTCTTTTTTTTTCTAATCTTGTTCATTTGGCGGGTAAAGTTTACTCCAGACTATTTGTTTTATACATATATCTCAATTTAAAACATGCACATTTAATTTACAGATATGGTTTGACAATGTCCCACACCTTAAGCTTGTCGAATACAAGAAGGAACAAAACTGGGTGAAAAGATCTAGTGATTATCTTCTTTTCCCCGGAGGAGGTACTCAGTTTAAGGAGGGAGTTACTCATTACATCCAATACATAGAAAAGGTAACATTTATCACTATCAGGTTACCTTCTTTATTTTTTCGACGGTTTATCAATAGCAACAGCAGTTAATTGCTACATTTGGTGATTATTATCTCACTGACAATGTAATTGTGTTACTATTTCATTTTCACCACCTGCTTATGTTTATATTTCTTGTAATTTGTTAGAATCTACCAAAAATTGGTTGGGGGAAGCGCACAAGGGTGATTCTTGACGTTGGTTGTGGCGTTGCTAGCTTTGGTGGCTATTTGATGGACAAAGATGTTATGACAATGTCATTTGCTCCAAAAGATGAACATGAAGCTCAAATACAGTTTGCTCTTGAAAGAGGAATTCCTGCCACACTCTCAGTAATTGGAACACAAAGACTGACATTTCCAGATAATGCTTTTGATTTGATTCACTGTGCACGATGCAGGGTGCATTGGGATGCAGATGGTACTGGTTTTAAAATGTTAAAGTATTATTATACTTCTTTTTCTTGGTTATAAATTCTGGACTGTAGTAATCTTCGTGATTGATTTTGCAGGTGGAAAGCCATTGTTGGAGTTAAACAGGATTCTAAGGCCTGGGGGAGTTTTTATCTGGTCTGCTACACCAGTTTACCGAGATGATGAAAGAGATAAAAAAGTCTGGGAATGTATGGTGCAACTCTGAAAAAAAAATTTTCCTGTAGTTAAACAAGCACTAAATTGATATCTGGAACTGTTTGACCCATTTACTTCTGAATGGGTGGATTCGGGTTGTGTTTTATCTCAACAGGTCAAACGGTAAATACACAACCCACCTGAGCCGCCCATCTTGCTACCTCTAGTAAAAGTCATTTTCCCTTTATCCTTAAATCAATCATGTACCTGTTTGATTGAAAATTTCTGCTTTTTTCTTGCAGCCATGGTAGCTCTCACTAAATCTATTTGCTGGAAGGTAGTGGCTAAAAGTTTTGATTCATCTGGAATAGGACTGGTTATATACGAGAAGCCTCTTTCTTCTTCCTGCTATGAATCACGTAAAGAAAACAATCCACCACTATGTGATGAAAATATCCGGCCCAAAACTTCGTGGTAGATAAAAACATGTTTGTACTATTTCAGTTCATCATCATAGCGATAACCTTAATCATAATTTTCTCTATTCTCATTTAGGTATACACCTCTCGACGGCTGTATTTCTTCAATTCCAGTAAAACATACATGGCCTAAACCGTGGCCCGAAAGGCTCAAAAGTAAACCTTTAAGTCTTTCAACCAGTAGTCCGGATGCTGAACGGATCTTTCATGAGGATACTAGACACTGGTCTGAAGTTGTTACAAATATCTACATAGGAGGCCTTGGTGTAAACTGGTCGAGTGTGAGGAATGTAATGGACATGAATGCTGGTTATGGCGGGTTAGTTATTTGTACTTAACTGGTTTCTTTAGTAACATGCCAAAACGAGTTTGGGTTGAAACGGGTCATTTTCCTAAGTTGAAACAGATGGAATTTGGTTGATCTGGCAAACACTGTTTTGTTCATTTTTAATAAATAAACTAACGTGTTAATGATGATTACAAACACAGTTTTGAGTATAACAATTTAAAGCGTAGAATAAATCAAATTAGGTGGTTGTATGCATTGAAACCAGACTTTGGGCAACTTTTAGCCTGTTTGACCTATTCCCGTTTTAGCTAATTTTCTTGTTTGTTATTGTTTGACCTGTTTGAGAATAAAAAGAACCCAGAATGACCCGTTAATAAGTAAATGGGTCGAAAACGCATCACTGGGCTCCTTCAATTGTGAAGTCTAAAATATTACAATTTGTTATCAGGTTTGCTGCTGCTTTGACTGATCTACCCCTATGGGTGATGAATGTTGTTCCTGTTAATGGACCAGATACATTGCCTGCAATTTTTGACAGAGGGCTGATTGGTATATACCATGACTGGTGTGAATCACTTAGTACTTATCCTAGAACTTATGATCTATTACATTCTAGCTTCCTTTTTGGCAACTTAACCCAGAGGTATAATCACTACCCTTATATCTCTTTAAATATCCTAATGTTTAAACATCTGTTGTGTTTTGTATCAAGAATTTTACGGGTTCTGGGAACAATTTTGCAGGTGTGACATGTTGGATGGTGCAGTTGAAATGGATCGCGTATTAAGACCAGGTGGAGTTGTAATAGTTGAAGATACCGTAGAAACATTAAAAAAGCTGAAACATATTCTGCGGTCACTTCATTGGTCGACCACAATACATCACCAACGATTCCTCGTTGGTAAGAAAGGTTTTTGGCGTCCACAAACAGAAGGGTAAACAAAATTTTCCAAATTGGTTTCATGTATAATCTACTTTTCTTTTTATAAATTATAGAGCGGGTATAGTAATAAACGTCGATGCTCGAAAGAAAAGCAGAACCCAGAACGGTTATTAAAATATCAGTCAAATTTTACCAACAATGTAAATTTGTTGTCATATATAGTTCTGCTACAGGGTCTTGGTTTTGGTTCATCAACTTGGAGTTTTGGGCAGATATTTTATGCAAGTAAAATCCTCAGTAGCTAAAGACTGAGATGTTTATGTTTATATTGTTTGCGTTTGGTATTGCTTTTTCATAATATTTTGCGGCATCTATATTTATAATTTTAAAATCATATATTCTTTTTATATAAAAATAGATTGTGGTGGCCATATAACATAACTGTTATGGCCGATGATCTCCAGCCCAGCTGGTTTCAGGTGGAAGGGTTTACTTCTTCGAAGGGTTCCCGCCAGGGGGTTGGTCACAGGTTTGATTCACGTCCATCGAAAAATCATACCCATTAAAGGTTGAAAGGTCCCGGCATGTGGGAGGACTCGAACTTGTGACCCGGAGGTTGTTAGGACTAGGATTTCACCATTGAACTTTGAACTACGCCGTTAAAAAAACATAACTGTTATCGGTTGGGATATAAAGGAATTGACTGTTATGGACTTATGGGTTGGGTCCGTTATAGAGGAATTAATTAAAGATGAACATAATAAACAAATTAATGCATTGGATGGGAGAATAAGGTTCGTAGCAATCTTTATTTTGGTTGATGCTAGTTTAAGAGGGTTGTGGAAACAAGTTTTAAAGACAAGAACGAATCTAGAAAGGTGTAGCATATTGAATGTTATTTTTTCCTCAATCAAATGAAAATTAAATATTCGAATATTCACTAAACCAAACTCTATCTGAATAATTGCGTGTTATTCTTTATTTTTCAAGACAATTTAATTCAATTCGGTATAGGCTTCTTCTTCACACAATACGTGTTAGATTAACGTAAAACCTAATTATAATTTTATGTGGTGTTAGAAATTACTGCCTCTAATTATATCTTTATTAATTACTACTATACTAGATCTTTGCCCGCGTTACACGCGGCTCATCAACGTACAATTATTTTGAGTGGTAAAACATATAAAAAAATGTAGCAGAAATATTTTATTAAGATTTAAAAGAAACAAATACACATTCTATTCAAATATCACTAAATATTTCTTTATACACAACATTTTTTGTTTTACTCTTGACATTTCCTGTCACCGGATCCCTGAGCCAACCCCAAACCCTCTTAACCGCAACCCCGACCCAGCAAAGCCTGTCCGCAACCTTACAGTGTTTAAACTTCTCCAACTTGAACAGATTAGGATATAACTCTTTCAAAGGCCGAACGGACAACCAAGGTTACTCCTTTATTAGTGTAGGTAGATTATTATTATTATTACTACATGTATTTAGATTCCCTATCAATCCATGACATGATGCATACAAATTACGTATTAAAGTCGTACGTCTAACGATATGAATAGCTTCAAATATAGGCAAAGCACACTATTACACAAAATATACTATAAAAAGCAAACTGTGATAGTAAAACGGCAGAATCAAGTTTGTGATAAAAGATTCCTACAACCAAATCCAAAATGTCAACCAAACGCATCATATGTATCCAGTATCCACTAACATTATTCAATAAGGTGAAAATAATGAATGTACAACTATGCAAGTACAGCATGTATACTTCAAGACAATACACTCCGCCGCATATTGTCACAAACATGGAATACCAAGAACTGAATATCATTTCATCAAATCCCAGCCCAAAAAATGTGGGTCAGGTGTTAGTCGCTGCCAGGTAAGGCCGGAAAACCGACAGAACAGGAAGTTGCCTTACTAAATTTAGCTTCAAAATGACACGCCGCCATGAATTCCATAAAGAGGCGCAAACGCAAAAGGCCGAGTAGGTAAGTTTAGCAGATTCATGCAAGTTGCTGATGTCGATAACTTTTCAACAGCGTCTTCAGTGGCACTACCACCAATATAGTTTCCTGGATAAGAAAAACAATACCTGACATGTGAGGGGCAGAGCACCAAATCAGTTTTGTTGACAGGTTTTAGAGGAGCTCAAACAACAATGAGGTTTCAAATAGCAACCTATTTTCTTAACTGCAAGAAGAGAGATGTTATTTCAAGCCAGCAAGATTTTGACGAAACCACGAAGAAAACATAAAAAACAAAAAGATTGTGACCAACCGAATAGAAATCTAACACTCTGTAGAGCGACGCCCATAGATAAACACCAATGTCATGAACCTACTAATTTTCATGATTCTCCCTGAGGGAAGATTTAATTGAATGACATGATAGTATGTTGATGAGAAGTGAAGGCAAAGCTTTTAATTCCTCCACTTAGGGTTTCCAAAACAAAGGGTTTCCAAAAAGAACTAAATGCATAAAAGGGTTTCCGCACCTGCTTTCACAAGCACGTAAGCAGATGCCAATCCGCTTATGCCTGCACCAACTACCGCCACTCTCATCCTGCACAATATTATAACTAATTAACTAACTAACTAACCGACTTAACTAAAAAGGAAAGATTGCATCTGTTGGGTTTTCAACGTACAAAACACAAATGAAAATCTCACATACTATTACTGTTTTAACACACTCTTTCATTCATTGCATAAATTACTTTAAATACACTAAAATATAACAAAGAACCACTAACCAACTTACTATTATTTAGGGCCACTAACCATTAACCCACTATCTAACAGCTAAAAACAATGTAAACTTCGCTGATCCATTCCAACCAATTTCTGACCCCTATCCCTTACCGAACGTAACCTGTCAAGATTAATCCTACAGCTTCCACATTGGTTCTAAATCCATAAATAAATAAAAACACACACACACAAACACACACCTTATTAGTTAATTCAGAGAAGGCAATGAAGAACCTGCTGCTACTTGTTTAAGATAATATATATTAAAAAAGAAAAGAATTGGATAGAGGTAACGGAATATTATTAGCTTCAGAAATTGAGATATGGTAGCCACTGGACAAAACAAACTGGATGGATTATGGATATATACTACCTTAACTTGTTGACACCAATATTATAGCATTATACATACATGTTTGCAAACATACCATGTTTCACAAAATATACTCACCGTTAATAGCAACAAACAGTTACAAATATTTATTTATTTAATTATTTATCAATATTGTTTGAATAGTAATCTTTTAAAAAAAATACTTTTTACGTCTTTTTAATTCATCCAGAAACATTTATAGACATTAATTGGTTATTTATTTCAGTGATGGTTACATGATCGATTCTTTTGCGATGTAGAAGAAAAGAATGAATCGATCGATGAGATATTGAGATTAGATGAAGCTTACAGTGGTATGTATGGAGATGCTGATGAGATGGAGATGCTTAAAATTACTTGCATGCTTCGGCTTTTCATCCAGTACCTTTAACATACCATATAAAAAATCTTGAAACCCGTCAGGTATAGTGAATTATTGATCTATTATGATAATATATGTGTTGTGCCTGGAGTTAAAGTACTTTTTAATTCAGGGTTGAAGGCACATATGGTGTCTGCTGCTAAAGTATGAATGCAACCACTTCAGCTGCCTTCTTCTATTCACTCTCCCTCTTCACTGCTTTCTTGGCGGCCTTTGCTAACTCTGCGCGCTTGAATGTCGCCTATGTTGATACCTTCAACTCAAACAATCTCCTTTTGTGTTGCTTCTAGTTTCTTTATAGCTTCACTCACTGGTCCTCATTGTCTCCACCTACACCATTGCGGCTTCACTCAAGGCGCACTAACCATTAACAAAAGTAACACATAATCCCACTAATGTAAAACAAATTGGAAGGATGCTAATGAAAAAAAGGCAATTGTAACTTTGTAAGCATTATGACACACCGTTAATCATCATCAATGGTCCGTATAAATCCGAGACTCATCACAGCCACTGCCACTATCGATACACATTCCACCACATGTTATACAATTGATCTAAAAAGTTCAATAAATGCATAGTGTAATTTGAATAACTCCAAAGAACTGAACAACACAATGTCACGATCTTGTTCTATAGCACCATACATAAAAAAATCAGATTTAAGTAATAAAAAAACTAAGTCAACACATAACAAAGAAATAAATTACGAACCTTTAGACGTAGGACTTGTGAGAATCGATCAGAACTTGAAGCCGCAAATGTGGAAACGACGACTGATAACAAACCACAATAAAAAAACCCTTAGGAAAGATAGAATGAAATGCAGACAAAATCCGAACATTAAATATAATTTTAAAGATAGCATAAAGAGATCTGAAGAGAACAACGCAGATCGTAAAACATATTCGGAAAACAGATTTGAAAACATATAATCTGTCTTTAAATCTAAACCCTAAAACCGATAACAACACAGATTATAAAACATCTACTCGGTAAACGACGGCGAACCAGAATATGGATAAATATGGATACGAAGATTTTCAGATTGAAATGGTCTGACCATTGAAGTTCATCTGTTACATATGACGTAAAACGTAATCAGAAATCGATAATAAACCACAACAATCGAAGTGTACACATAAATAACTATAGAATAATATGGGGCAGGACAATTAAAGCAAGTGTACATCATAAAAAAATAGTTGTGGAAAAACAATTTTACATTACGAACCTCCTTGCGTGATTTATGCAGTCTCCTTACAACCAAAGGCACATCAATAACGGCCCTAAAAACAGGCACCAAAGGATATTTTCAACAAAAAATATATTGTCTAAAACATAATGAGACTATTCAAGCACATTAAATGGAAAAAAAAATGTAGGACAAATTACTTGGGAAATATCCAGGTAGACGAACAAAAATAGGAAAATATATCTTATTTGCTATGTAACCAAGAAAAAGAAAACTAAACATGATATTACACAGCAAAAAACAATGCCTGAGAAATTATTGACTTATGATGATATCCAGCAGCCATAACATATTCTGCATAAATGTAGTCCCAACTACAAAAATGGTATTAAGGAACAATAAAATAGATAGATAACATTAACAATGGCAAGTTCTAAATTAGAAGTTACTTTTTTTAACCATCAATACACAATACTTAAGATTAGTAAACTTGATTTCCATCCACAGTTTTGTTTATTTGGTCCGAATAAAACGACATTTTGGACATTCTCAGTTACCTGAAATTCCCTATACAAACCGAGCATATGCCAGCATCAGCTGCACGACATGCAACCGCAACAACATTTGTGACCTGTATCATAAAACAATTTCTATACGCGACTCTTAAATGTTTACAAATACACAAACATGTTATTAATTACCACTAAATCTGCCTTGATGGAGTTCAGCCACTCAACTTCTGTAGCCAAAATAGAACTTTAACAGATCAAGTATTTTTGTTTTATGGATTATTGATGTATGAAATACTATTACATAAAATAAATTATTAAAATAAAATAAAACGAACAAAATACCAACCCATATGCTTATGATTAGTTCATGATGCTCCCTTGATTTGAATGCAATAGCATGTTAACCCTTTTTTTATAAAAATGAAGTCCTTGGCTACGTTTTAAAATTTAACAGTAATAAAATATGGTTCAGAAGTTAACTGACGTCATGGTCAAACAAAACGTTTTATAGCTTTGCTCTTCAAACTGTCATATACATGGCCTACTTCCTTATTTTTAAAAAACCGGCGCCAAGTTTTGATAAAATCCACCATAAATTCCATTCAACAACTTTCCAAACCAATTCCACTTTCCTCTAAAACAATCAATTAATCTCTTACCAAAAAACTCGGCCCTTCCTTTTAACAGCCAAGACTTTTCAAACCACCATTTATAACAATTAATTCTTATAATTATCCTTCCAAACTTTAAGCCACCAACTTAGGAAACAAATAAAATGCAAATAAATGAGACCCGAATCAACAAACAGGACCCGGACCCGAATAGCTTTCCTAAGCGGATTAATCACTAAACAATATCCAACATTCTTTTACATTTCATCTAATATTATGATCCTCAAGAACACCTCGAAGAACATATGAACTTCCAAAATCAGTCAAAACAGATTGAAAACATTGAACCCTAAAACATAAAGACTTGAAGAATCAAACTATAAAACATCAAATAATCTCCAACACACAATACATCAACAATCAAACCTTAAAACATGAAACTAAATAAATCAAACCCTAAAACATCAATCGAACCCTAAAACACAAACCCTAAAACATCAATCAAAAATCAAAAGAATTAGTAAAACTGAAAAATAATACACGCAAACACAATTATTAAAAGATAAATAATCGAAATAAGTCAAAAGAGATAGAATAGACCTCAATCGATATACAAACTTTATTATTAGAAAACGTTTAAAAGCATTTAATCTAATCATCGTTTTTACCTTTTCATTAGTATTTGGCCCCACACACTTCCTCCAGGACGTCACTGATTAATCGTCATGACCAATTCGTAGGATAAGGAAAAGAGGTCATATAGTCAATAATGATTCACCGCCTTCAACAAAACTGTATGTATATTTATATACAATAATGATTCAGTTATATTAATTCTAAAATAATACCTTTCCTTCTTTTTCTTTGGCTGACTACCACTTTCGGTGTTTGGAGTAAACTTATGAATCAAGCTATCCGGTTAGTCCCTACGTGAAAAAAAAAACGAAAAAAAATAAAGAAAAAACATCACGATTGATTAATATAGAATGAGAAAGATTAAACCTTGAAGAAGAGATTAAAACAATGCTTGATTGGGTTCAATCGCCATCAAATCGCATGCTAGGGTTAGAGGTTTCGATGGGAGCAAGATGAAGATTTGGGGTTATGTTATGAACCGTGTCTTTTTTTTTGCTTATATATTTTTCGGATTTTTGATTTAAAAAAAAAAGAAAATTTTATTAATTCTCTCAATGTGCCATGTGGCATCACAAATAGAGGAGAGATAATTGCTAGGGGGGTAAATGAATGTCATGTGTCCAAAATTGCTCCAAAATATTATATGTATAGATTCCTATGGTAGGAAAATATTGGCTTACATAGATGCGGTGTTGTTGAGGGTTTCCCCAAGCAAAAGAAAAGGTATAGCGGCCGTATACTAAACGATATCATTTTATATGTATAACCATCAAGAGTATTTTTCTCATAAATGTTAACGGAGTTAATTCTTAATGTTACTAGGCGTAATCAAAAGACCTTGAATGCATAACACTAACCAAGCTTCAAGAAATTGAGGTTGTATCAACTTATATATAGACAGATGTTTCACCACTAAATCATATTAAGACATAATTAAGTTGGTTGAGTTGTAACTTCATAGTTCATACCCCCTTTATTTGAGAAACTTTTAAGTTTTAAAGGTGTTGCTTCTCTGTTACACTTGGCTTTTAAGTTTGCTTCTCTACTGATCAGCACCTCCACCATATCCTTGGTGTCGCCAACCACTAGCATATGCAGCGAAGTTCGGCGGCCAACCACCTGTGTGTTTCTGATCAAAACCAAACTCAACCAGTAACATAATGTGGGCTTTTATGGCTGCCAAGTGAAAATAGTTGTCAAACCACACTGATCTTGTAAATTCATATTTGCCATCTGTCTCAAGCAAGGATTCAAGAACCTAGACTGACCAGATCTACATGTCTTATTCTTGTTCTAGGGATTCTACAAATTCTTTCGGAATAGTTGTCACAAATAACAAGGGAAGGAGCCAATAAGCATATACAAGACTTTTATTGACTTAGAGATGAATAGAAAATATCAAGTTTGTATTTTTGTATCATGATTTTTAAATCTTATAAATTATAGCATGTAAGATCTTATCCGAGCTCCAACTCAGCTTGAGTTCGTTTGAGTTTAACTTATAGAGCTCCCGAAATGACTAAGGAGCTGTTTGGTTGATTAAGTGCTGAATCATTAAGATGATCTGAATGGTTAAGAGGCTCTGAATGGCTAAGAGCTGAATCATTCAGCACCCCTTATTAGCTTAATGGTTCAGCACTTAATCAATCCATTCAGATGCTGAAACAAACAGTCTGAATGCTGAATGATTCAGACCTGAATGGTTAAGAGGTTGATTAAGAGGCTACCAAACAGCCCCTAAGTTGAACTTCTTAATCAAAGAAGGTTTTTAACGAATCTTTTCAAGCCATTCCAACTATTGAACCAAACTTCAATTTTACTCAAGTATAAACATAGGACCTTTCAAGATCTAGTTATTAGTTAACTAATTATAAAAAAAATAGTAATAATTTAATCAAAATTACGTATTTACACAGTGAATTAGTATAAAGTCGTTATTATGTGAATATTCATTCGTATTTACGCAAAGTGAATTAGTATAAAGTCGCGGTATCTATTTTTATTCCATAAACAATAGTGCCAAACTGCCAACCATGAATGTTCGACCCCATTTCTTCCAAACCTACAATGATCACGAAATAATAGCTTCTTGTAGTTTTTGACTTTTGATTAATGTTTTATTCTTTTCACGTGTTGTTTAAAGAGTTTTAAAAGTCACTTGAATAGTTGAATACAATATGTGAATGAGTTCCGGGTTTCATACACATACACCCTGTGGCATCTCATTATGAGGGTGTGACATCACATTCTGGGTATGTGGCAGCCTCTTATTGGTGTGTGATGTAGGCCAGGGTGTATGTTTCCTAACTAGGGGGTGTATGATTCCTAAATACCTATGTGAATATGCCAATGACATTATAGCCTCACGGCATCTTGGTGGTGTGATAAGACTTAGGACTATAAGGTTCTGGGTTCAAATCTCACAAGGAGGTTTTCTCATATTTATGAGTTTCTACATGAATTGGTGACTTAGTGGTGGAATATGATCGCGTGGTGACACTGATGGCACGATGATACTCCAGTGGTCTGTGAGTGATTCTCCAATTGGCCGTTCAAAAAAAATAAAATACAATATGTGAATGTACTAGATGAGGTTTTTTTTTAAATCAAATTTTAGAGCAATATTCTTTTTGTTTAATGGCTAATCTAATAATAATATTTGAGTTTTATCATTAGTAACGCACCGAGTTTGAATTACATCGAGTTAAATATGTAGAATGACTAACATGGTGTGGATTACATTAGCCTGATATGTGCAAGTGGTTTGGTACATAGTGTAAGTTCATATTCATACATAAGTATTCAATTTATTAGAGTTAGTGAGTTAAATTGCATCAAGCTTCTAAAATATGTAGAGTAACCCATTATAAATTTACTTGAGTGAATTGATTGTATGGTATGTAAAGATTCTAAACCAGAAAACAAAGTGACTTGAATTCGTTGATACATGTAGCACACGACCATGTGTAATGTGTTAATGGTTACATAACAACAATATTTCCACAAAAAAATCTACAATGCCATGGTTCCAATTACTTCCAAATCACATAAATGTGTCCTTCCTAAAAAGGCATTGATTGAAATTATGTGGCATGACTATGTCAAGGAAATCTACATAGGCGTGTCGTTCCTACCAATAAACAGAAAATTTTCATTAAAAATAAAAATAAAAACACATGGTTATGTAGTCTATTGTGACATAATTGTTGGCTTGTGCCAAAATAAGATTTTTATGTAATGAATATGTGTGGTGAGATCACATTGCCGTGTATCCTACCCAACACAGGAAAATGTTGTGTTTTCTAAATGTTAATGCACACAAGAATATGTAAATAAGTTGTGATGAATTTTGGATGAATCATTTAGAAGGTTAAGGTTTGGGGTGTCAAAATAATCCAAACCTTAAACATTCAAGATGGTAATGAGCAGGATAGGGATTAGTTTCAAATTCTCTTGGGCATGGTACAAGTTGATATTCACTTGATTACTTGAATCCGTTAAGCAACATCAAAACCGAATATATAAATATATTATAGAATTTTAATAATATAAAAAAGTATTAAATTCGTATAATTGTTAGAAACACGGTTGATTATTTGACATTTCAAGTCTATTTTTAGGTGAGTTTAGGATCGGGTTTTGAGTAATGGACGAATTAGTTTTGAGTTAGGGATCCCTTGCTATTAATCTCGCGTTTAGACATCACATAGCTAGAACCAAGTGTGCTCCAATTGGTCTCAGGATAAGAACCATTGAACCAATGTATTTATCATGCATTGTTATGAGTGGTTTGATTGTAAGGCTGAGCAAGAGACAATGGGTGTAGTGATGTAGTTACATGAAGGTTAAGTTCACGAAGGGGTTCGATAGTTTGTTGGTATTGGGTGATCATATATAGAATGGTACAAGTGGTGATCATGGATGGCAGGGGTGCAGGATATAGGGGGCAGGGGGTCGTCCAACCCCCCGAATTTTCGCTCAGGATTTTCGATTATATAGTATTTGTATATTTTTTTGGTATATACGGTTTCGATCCCCCATTTAAAAAAACATTAGTTATATAATTCCGACCCCTCGGTATGAATTCTTATGCTTGCCAATGATCTCCAGCCCAGCTGGTTTGAGGTGGGAAGGTTTACCTCCTTGGAGGGTTCCTGCCCGGGTTTGGTCTCAGGTTCGAATCTCACGCTCCACCAAAAAAATAACCGCTTGGGTTTGAAAGGAGAAACCCGTGTAGTGCTATGGGATTCGATCCTGGGCAGTGGTCACTTTGCAACACAGGATTTACCGCTGAAACACTACTCTCCAAAAAAAATGAATTCTTATGCTTCGCCACTGATGGATGGGGTTGGTGTTGGTGTTGTGGATGCTAACCGGGCTTGTTCTATAAGAAAGAGGAGAGGCTACGTAGAAAGAAACGGTAGATAACGTAGCTTCAATACCATATGATGACGTGGGTAGCCTAAAGCAAAATAGATCAACATCATACAACCATGCTTAAAGGGTTGAAAGGTACAATGGTTCAAAGGGTCGAGAAGCACTGATTAAAAGGTGACTTGTCTTATCACCTTTTTCCTCGGTCAACACAAGCAGTTGTCCATGTCTGGCACATGGAGACGCTGCAATGATCGGACCGCAGGTCCAAAGCCATCCTTGGCTTAAAGTGGCATGTCCTCTAGTTGCACTACATTTCAAGATAATATTCCTTCCAAAAAGAGAAGATCCTCCTGCTATATATCAGACCTCCATTCCACAGATCTGCATAATCTTTCTGATTGTTCTCTCTTACACTTCTCCTTCTATTCTTTTTGATCATCACACGTGGGGAGAATCTCTCTACCACACTAATACACCACTTGAGTTCACAACAACAATTCTGGCTTTGAGTTACACTCAAACCAGAATTACAACACTCAGAAATACAATTATCTTGAACCTCCTTATACGTTTTGCAACGTAGGAGGACACCACGACCAGCGTTAGGCAGATCGAAACCCTTCAACCTTTTAACCCTTCCTTAGACCCAGAGCTAACGTTAGATCCTTATTTGTTGTAGCAACACCATAAATGTACATAAATTTGGGAATAGATAACAAAAGACGAGTAATATAAATACTCTATGTGATACTATACCCTCAAATCCGTTGATCTAAGAGACTAAACTTTAACATTCACATTTCCAATTTTATACGTTATTAACTTCATGAGCTTCTCCATCACTTATAAAGAAAGCTCATTGAAATAAAAGAACATACACAAGTTCACTTAATTTTTGGGACCATTGTTGATTTTCATTATTATTATTATTATTATTATTATTATTATTATTATTATTATTATTATTATTATTATTATTATTATTGTTTTGGTTTCCGGTCCATGATACTACGTGTATAACGTATATGTAATTAATAATTTGATTATCCATAAATTAAAAGTAAGAACATGAGTGATTGATCTAAAATTTACAAGAAATTTTAATTCTTGAACATAGATGATAAGTGATAACGATACGATTGGGTTGATCTAATAATTCAATTGATGGACGGTTTGCTAAATTGTTTGCAATGGACTAGACAAGAAATCATGATGTACGTCAAAGTAATTGTTACGTATATATGAGGAATGCAACATGTGGTTCTTGTAAATTTTTTAATCAAAATTAAAAATAAAACAAACGAATACTAATAAGATAAAAATAAAATAAAATCATGGGTAACAGGAATTCAACACAGGTGTACCGAACACACACAAATAACTAAACCAACTGGGCTGAAAAGAAGCTTGTTTATATTATTATTATTATTATTATTATTATTATTATTATTATTATTAATTTGGTTTCCGGTCCATGATACCACGTGTATAACGTATATGTAATTAATAATTTGATTACCCATAAATTAAAGTAAGAACATGAGTGATTGACCTTAAATTTACAAGGAATTCTAATTCTTGAACATAGATGATAAGTGATAACGATACGATTGTGTTGATATAATAATTCAATTGATGGCCGGTTTGCTAAATTGTTTGCAATGGACCAGACAAGAAGTCACGATGTACGTCAAAGTAATTGTTATGTATATATGAGGAATGCAACATGTGGTTCTTGTAAAATTTTTAATCAAAATTAAAAATAAAACAAACGAATAGTAATAAAATAAAAATAGAATAAATTCATGTAACATGAATCGAACGCAGATGGACTGAATACACACACAAACAACTAAACCATCTAGGCTGAAAAGAAGCTTGTTTATATAATAGGATACCAAATATAAATACCTTAAAAAGCGTAAAACGGAAAATAAAAAACCAATAGTCCAGTGTGACACTGAGCACTAAACTTCATAAGCTAATAATTAGGATAATTATAATCACTTATAATATAATTACAATTCATCATCCTTCCTTCTTATTATATATATCACATACACACTAGGCGTATGATCTAAAAAAACATCTTTTTATGTGTCACCAAAAAAGTTGCTCAACGCCTCAACCTCATTTTCTTATATCAAAATGTTAAAAATACACGAAAATGTCTATCAACCAACTTTTGTTGTATTAAAGTTAACTTATCTAAAATGCAAATATTCTTCTATATTTTTTTTTCCACAAAATCCTAATATTTACCTTAAAAAAATATTTTTTATTTATATATTTACGTATTTAATTAATAGAAGAGAAAGGTATAACAATTCACAAACTAGTTTAGTCAAATCATGTAGCCGGACTTGTACTGGGTTTACTTGATTATTTTCTAAGCAAGGTTCACTTTTTCGGCCCCATACATCTTTTTAGTTTTTTGATTTCTTACGTTCTCTCCATGTGGATTTAAGTTTAAGATTCAACCTTTGTAATTAGTTAATTACTTTCAACATACAATGTATTTAATAATTTGGCATGATTAAACGTCTTAAAGGCGATTACGAGTTTTCGTTAAGAGTAAAACATGTGTATCTATTCTATATATATTTGTTTAGTGTAATCATTCATTCGAGAGCCGGTGATCATGCAACCAATTCTTTTTGTTAACAAATGCATTAAACATCGGCATTTTCTAGCAGTTTTAGCTTTTAGAGCGTCATATATAATATAAAATAATCAAAGCAAATGTAACTTTTTTTTTATTTGTAATTATTCGGTTTGCAAATTCATGGTTCTACCGTTATACTTACTAAAGAAATTTTGTAATCTCAGTTTACAAAACAATAATAAGGTTTTGTCCGATTTAAAGTTGTAACATAAAATAAAAGTATTTTAACGCTGATAAATAAATCAAATTATAATATTATTGTGATATTTTAAATCCGTGTTTGGTTTTTGATGTGAGTTTAAGCTTTGATTTCGTAAACCTAAACAATAAAGAATAAGTACCAACATATGTAAGATCAAATATTCAAATTCACAAGACCAACAATACCAAATCCCCTGTGACTGGCCACTTCCATCACTAACTAAAATAATATCTTTCGAGTTTTGTGTTGAACTATTCGTGTGTAGATCGATTAGTTAAGACTTAAGACTTGAGAGATAAGGTTGAAGAATAGTTATTTGTGCCAAGTGTCAACCACAAACCACACGATCCATTATAATTGAGTGAATTACAACTTCCGTCCCTCAAGTATTTCAGAAATATAATTTTTGTGTCTTTAGACTTTAATAGTTCTAACTTTATTCCCAACTAGTACTAAGCCCCCGCGCGTTGCGGCGGGGGCGTAAAACCGTGTCACGTAGCATCAATGTCATATCACCGCCAACGATCACCAACACCAAAAAGCTTGTAAAAGTAAAATAAATAAAAAAAGGAAAAATAACACCGAATGAAGACATAAATCGTAGAACCACGCACGCTCGTTACGACGTGTTAATGCCAAAGGCGTAAAATCGATGACTTTTAACAACTACGGTTTATGAAGTAAGGGGCGCGATGAGAAATCAGTTAATATCGGCTTCATTGCTTATGGTATTAGCACACGTTATAGCAAGTGAGGGATTCATATTCCTAGTCATCTACCGATAGTAACTCAATTTTTTTTTCTTTAACGCGACGCAACTTTACTTTGTTGTTCGAATGTTACATAATTAGCAAGCTTTGAGGTTACCACATTTTATTTTAATCTTAAAAGCTTATGCTGAGATACACAGGCACACGTGTAATGCTAGTGTCAACATGTCTTGCCGGTTTCACTTTATAAAACACCTAGCCTAAAAAAAGTACAATAGACAAAGCATAAGGTATTAACACAAACTCATTTAATATGCCCAACACAAAGGGGATGGATTTTTTTTTTTCTAAGGTAAATTAAAAGAGATGGTGGTTCAAATAACTTAAAATACTTATTATTTTTTTATATTGTTTTACCTCATATATGAGACTTGTAGATTAGGCATTAGTAACATATGTATTTTTTTTGTTTGTTTGTTTGTTGTAGAGAGAGAGTGAGAGAGTAAGAGAGAAAAGAGAGAGTGTAGAAGGTAAGAGAGAAAAGAGTGTGTATTGATAAAGAAAATGAAGAGAGTGTATAAAATACTTGTACTTGATGCATCTAAAGTTGTAAAATCAAAACTTTTTGAAAAACTCCCTATGCATACATTACAACACCATAATGCATACATAGTTTGCTAAATAGAGTATTCTAAATTATATAGTGATTAATGGATCATACAATCTAGTCCAATTATGTCCAAAGTTAATCAAGAAATGTTGATAATGCTTTCTTATAAAGTTTTATTAAATTTATATTGGTCTTAGTTTTTTCATTATTTTTCCTTTAAACTTTTTTATAGTTATCTTTTAACGTTTATCGGCTTAACTGATATATCTTCTTCAATTCCTTAATCGTGTAGAAATTCAAGCATTTACCTGGTGTTGTTTTGATCTAATCTCTATAACACAATAACACCGCAACGTGTTAACAGTGAGATTATCAAAAAAAACTTACGAATTAATTTATCTTTTAATCATTTGAAAGTCGTTAAAAAAGTTTAAGATTAAACAAAAGTTATGAATCTTTAAAGGTAAAATCTTCTTGTTACAAAGATTTATGTTACCCTTTTTTATCACCAAACATACAATTCAAAATTCTACTCTTAAAACCCACACCATTTTACTAAAAAGAAACCCTTTGATACCACCACACCAAAAATCCCTCACTAAGGGGTGTTTGAGAATAATTATTCAAAACAGATTATGCGTTTTAAAAAGCATGGGTGGAGCTGCTTATAGATTATTACATTTTGGTAGCCTAAAAAACTGATTATTTGCGTTTTCAAAACGCAATCCAAACACTAAAAACTGATTATCTGCATTTTCAAACGCAATAATTTAAAAATCAGATTCGAAACAAAATCCCAAACACCCTCTAAAAGTCCAAAAAATAGTTTTTTCAACCTACATAAAAGTAATACCAAAAAAAATTAAATATTATCATTTAGCCTAAATTTGAAAACCAACAATTCAAAACTAGTGTACAAACAACCTAAAAACGAAATATTCTTGCCCACAATAATATTGTTATCATAAAAAAATCCGCTGCCCATGATCTCACCTTCTTGGCAACTTCCAATCCCCACCCGCCAAAACACTCCCAACACTTATTATCAAACTCCAACATGATTACGACCTTATATTAATTCCCATCAAATTTCCTTGTCCCCACCTCACCCATGACTCCGTCGTTAACTTCTATTCTACACACTCTCTTCCATCATCATTATTATTATATTAAATACACATTGAAAGAAAAATAGGAAGTCGTAAGAAGCGTGTCAAACGAATTTCGACTAAACTTATTCAAACGGCATTGAAACCATCTCATCGAACCTTACGATATTAGTTTTTAGGTTTTCGCTTTTTTGGATTTTAGCTTGTAATTTTTAGAATTTACGTTACATCATTGTGTCTTTTATGTAACATTGTATCTTTTTCTTATCTTAATCATTGTGTCATTCTTGTGATTCACTGTGTCTTTTTTCTTCAGCACTGTGTTATATTTTTATATTTTCCAGCATTGTGTTATATTTTGTGACTCATTATGTTATATTTCATTATCTATTGTGTTTCCCTTCTTATTTTACATTGTGTGTAACATAACCGGAGCCTATATTATCATTATCATTTCATCTAAAAAAAAACTCTTCATAACCAACCACTCAAGCTTTTCTATCTTAATCTGTACGTTCGTGTTTCCCATATCTTACTTACTTACTTACCTTGTTTTTTAAGTCAACAAACCAACTTTGTTAAAAACAATAATAATAAAACGCGTTTTCATACTTTTATTTTAAACTTTTAATAATCATCACCATATTGATTCGGTCCATATTAGTTCACGTACAACTGTTATTACCTTTTATTTGATTCCATTTTTTTTTCATTTACTTTATCTTTACACAATTGTTCATTTCCATGTTTTGGCTCCCTTGATTTGCAGTAAAGAGGTTGTTCTAAGTTGTTGTACTGAGTCAACTCAGTTGTTCAAGTGCTTGTAAATACATGATCATGGAGTTTGTTAGATTAGAGACTCATCGGTTGATGATCTTTATATTAGTTGTTTGCTTATTGTATCCGGATTTAAGTCATGGATTCTCTCTTAATGATGAAGGTATTATTATTAGTTTTACTGTTTTAGTATTAAACAAACTTTGTTTTAATATTATGTTTTAGTTTTGATGATATTAAGGTATTAACCTATGATGTTTGTGTGTGTATGTTGTAGGCTTCTCTTTACTAAGGTTTAGAGATAGAGTTGTGAATGATCCTTTTGGCGCTTTGTCGAATTGGAAGGATGATGTTGAAGTGGCTAATCCGTGTTCTTGGTTTGGTGTCGAATGCTCAAACGGACATGTTGTAGCTTTGTAAGTGTTTTAACATATGTTCTATAACTTGTTACAAAAAGTTTTATAACCTTTTGTTTGGCTAAATTAAAGTTTATGACTTTATGTTATATCGATAGGAACTTGATTAATATGCGGCTCAAAGGAACGCTTGCTTCGGAGCTTGGAAATCTTGCTCACATAAAGTCTATGTATGAATTTAAAAAAAAAAGTTATATTTTTAATTGTACATGTGTGATGTGTCTAGTTGTTACATGAATCAAGGTTATGAAAGTTTTTTATCTGTTATGCAGAGTTTTACGGAATAATTCGTTCTATGGAATGATTCCTAAAAAGATAAGGAAATTAAAGAAGTTGAAGTTGTTAGATCTGAGTTACAATAATTTTGGTGACACGCTTTCGTCTGAGTTTAAAGATAATTTATCCCCAAAGATTATGTAAGTATTAAGGAATTTTAGCTTATTATTTATGAGTTTAATGAATTTTATTCATCTAAGGCGTGTCGATTTCTTTTCTAAATAAATGTAGATTATTAGACAACAACCAACATATTGATGGCATTTATCCTGAAGTTCAACAAGTTACTTTGTTACCTGAAGAACAGCAGAGTCTGCGGTATGTCCTTGCGACTAAATCATAAATTTATCTTGTTTTCCCCTTTACGACTGGATCTGTTGTCGTAGTTTAGGATGTTCTCTGAGAATCTTGTTGTGTGAAACATGTATTGGTGTTCTGCATATGCAGCATGTGTCATATTTTTTTATGAACTATTACAGAAGATTTTCGTTTCGTTTCTTTTCTTTTTTTATTGAATTTTTTGACAATAGCTGCTCTAGTGATTTTCAGGGACAGTGCTCAAACAGGAATCAAGTCGCATCGGAAACTGCTACAAATATTCGCACCAGATGAGAATATAAATGTTCCTGTACCACCACCTGTGTTGACACCTGCAGGTGCACCATCATCATCACCATCACCTTCACCGTCGCCATCACCATCACCAACACCAACACCGTCTCCTTCACCAACCCCCTCGGCTCCTGCTCCCCCGACAGTCACTGGCTCGGCACCTTCCCTGCCTCCCCCAACATCCACTAGAAAGAGTTCAAACTCAAACAATCATACCCCTATAATAGTCGGCGTTGCTGTTGGAAGTGTTGTGTTGGTTGGCATCGCAGCGCTATTATTATGGCGGTGTAATAAAGTAGCAACTGTTAGACCTTGGGCCACAGGACTAAGTGGACAACTACAAAAAGCATTTGTCACTGGTAAAAATTTGTTCAACAACTTTTATGTTAATCGGATTTAAAATCAATATGATTTCAGATTAGACTTATCGAAACATTTACATAATAATTTCAGGGGTTCCAAAGCTAAAGAGATCAGAACTCGAGGCAGCTTGTGAAGACTTCAGCAATGTAATTGGTTCAACATCATTCGGTACTGTATATAAAGGCACATTATCAAGCGGCGTTGAAATAGCTGTTGCTTCTGCAGCTGCACCTTCAGCTAAAGATTGGTCAAAGCAACTTGAGAGCCAGTTCAGAAAGAGGGTATGTTACTATGTTTTATTTTACATTTTTGGAACAAATTTTAGTTCCGTACTTAGCTCATGAGTTTCGTTTTTGCTTAATTGTTTTTGTTTTGATATAATCTCAGATTGACATGTTATCAAAGGTGAACCACAAGAATTTTGTTAACCTTCTTGGATTTTGCGAGGAAGATGAGCCGTTTACAAGAATGATAGTGTTTGAATACGCTCCGAATGGAACACTCTTTGAACATTTACATAGTGAGTATCTTCTTTCTTTTAATCCTTTTATATAAAACTTGAATTCATAAAAGTTAAGAGGGTGTTTGGGATTGCGTTTTGAATCTGATTTTTAGATTACTGCGTTTTGAAAACGCAGATAATCAGTTTTTAGTGTCTGGGATTGCGTTTTGAAAACGCAGATAATCAGTTTTTTTAGGCTACCAAAACGCAATAATCTATAAGCAGGTCCACCCCTGCTTTTCCAAAACGCATAATCTGTTTATGAAACTTATGCTCAAGTTGTGAACTTTGCAGTACAAGAATCCGAGCATTTGGACTGGGGAATGAGAATGCGAATTGCAATGGGAATGGCATACTGTCTTGATCATATGCACCAACTAACCCCACCCATATCCCACAAGAACCTAAACTCTCCATCCGTTAATCTAACCGAAGACTACGCAGCCAAAATATCAGATTTTGGCCTATGCAATGATTCCTTCACTGCAAACACAGAACAAACCCCTGAAAACAATGTTTACAGCTTTGGTATTATATTATTCGAGATGATAACTGGTAAAATTCCTTATGCTGGAGGTGATGCAGTGGATGATTGGGTAATAGACTTCTTAAAAAGCGAAAAGCCAATGATCGATATGGTGGACCCGACATTAGATTCATTCGATGCAGATCAACTGGAAGCAGTTGGCAGTCTGATAAGATCTTGTGTTAATTCTAACCCGATAAGACGGCCCAAAATGAGAGAGGTGACTAGTAGATTAAAAGAGATAACAAGAATAGCACAAGATGGAGCTACACCTAAAATATCACCTCTTTGGTGGGCAGAACTTGAAATATTATCAACCGAAGCGACATAAATGGCGTAAGTGTTTACTCGTCGTCGTCTTTTCTGTCTTGTAAACTAATTTGAATGAGAATATATATACCTATATATACTAATATACCTATATATAATTATATATGGTAGATGTACATAGATAGAAAAAGATGAGAGTTGTTTGATTTTGGGAAATGAGTGTGTGCAAGTTTAGGAGTGAACAAAAAACATGCATCTCCTAATAACTTCATTCTTTCTGTACTATCACTTCCCTTTTTGTTATCATTGTCACCAATGATTGTTTCTCATGGGCAGTCATGGCTCTGCCTCAACTGTTACACAGTTGTGTTTCACAACTTTTGTATAGTTTCATTTGACAATCATACTACAAATTCTAAAAAAGTTGTGTGAAAGTTGATATATTTTTTAATGCACATACTATAATCTCAACTATTTTTATAGTGATATAAATTTAAATTTGGCAAGTTGGGCCAAATTTTGAAAAAATGAAATTGATTTTAAAGAAATTAAACCAACTAAATAAACACCTAAATTAAAAAATATATATATAGCTTGAAATCAGGCATCTAGATGATGGAATTCAGAGTCGTAACATGATCCGGCCCGTTATGTTTCCGTTCATTACTTATGGCTCCTTAGTTCCAGTCGTATCGCAAGTTATGTCCTTGTATAAGTTGGGTTTTTCTAGCTCATATGTGTCTACCGAGCCGAAAGTCTCATTGGAAACATCCTCTCTATTTCTACGGGGTAGAGGTAAGACTGTCTATATCTCACTAGTACTTTGCCATTAGTGAGATTTACTGAGTAAGATGAGGACGCGGCTACTGAGTTTGCTAATTGCTTTGATGAACTTTATATTACTATTACTATTACTATTAATTATTTATTTATTTTAGTTAGAACTAATTGAATAGTGTATGGAAGATTTTTAGCAAAACATGTGGTGTTGTAAAGGTGACCCATAAAATCAGTAGGTAGATTCTTGGTAGATGTGGTTGTCTTTTTATTACTTGTATTTAAACGTGTGGAGATGGGCAGACGGCAGCCAACCTTTGGGTTTGGTGGTCCATTTTTGGTTGCCACGTAAAATCCAGATGAGAGCATAAAAGGTTTGAAACTTTTGCTACGAAAAAGTCTATTGTTCTTGTATGATGTGTACACAAGGAAAATAAAAAAATAAATATGATGTTATCATTGAATAAGTCTTGCACTATGATTTTACTTTTCTATTAAACGTTTATTATTATTTTATTATATATTTTATAAACAACCTCCATTAGGTAGAAGAGTGGTTGTAATATGTTTGGATAACAATTACGGTTGACTTATGCGGTGGTTGTTTGTGACTAGGCTTTAAACGAACCGAACGAACAAGAACAAAGTTTTGTTTGTATTCGTTTGTTAAGAAAGATATGCGTTCATGAACAGTTAACGAACGAGATTTCCTGTTCGTGTTCGTTTGTTAAGAAAACGCTCGTGTTCGTGTTTGTTTGTTAATTTTGTTCATGAACCCACACGAACACAAACCACATTCATGAACACAAACGAACACAAGTGTTCTTTAAAGGAAACAAACACAAAGGAACATATATTAATTTTCAAATAACATCGAATTCACATATATTAAGACATTAAGTAGATCAAAAGATAATTAGTATTTACTATAATATTGGTAAACATAATAAAGTAGTGTTTCAAAAAGCTAAGTTCACATATTATACTTGAAGTCTTCGAACGGTCATAAACAAACACATTACCGAACGTTCACGGACATAAACAAACAAGCACAACCTATGTTCGTGTTTGTTCGTTTAACTAAACGGACAATTTTTTTATTCATATTCGTTCATTTATTAAACGAACGAACACAAACAAACTTTCCGCCGAACAATTCATGAACTGTTCGTTGAAAGTTTAGTTCATTTGCAGCCCTATTTGTGACACAATGAAGTAAGTTATTATTTGATTGAAACTTATTCAATAGGTCCTTATGGATTTATTTTCCTTATAAAAACTGTTAAACATAGGACAGACGCCGTCTATTTTTATGCGAGTACTTGAGTCGAGTTTGAGCTCGGCTCGTTTTAGCACAAGTGACCTCAAATTTTATTTGTGAATAACTTTTCCGGCTCTAACTCATTTGTTATTTATTTATTTATTATATAATTAATAATTAATTTATATGTTATCTAACAAATTTTAGCATGGTTTTTTATATAATAATATTTATTATATAATTACATGTTTATTACATTACATAATAATCTTTATATGTGTTTTATAAGTTGTTTAGGCTCGCCAGCCTATCGAAGCTTTCTATATATATAGGAGCTAGGGCTCTGACTCATTTATTAAATGAGCTCCAGTTAGCTTGAACTTGTTTAAACTTTGTGTTATCCAAGCCTTTAACGACTTAGATATCACGTATATCACACACTATACAACCCGTATACACCAGTACACCACTAGTGATGTTTCCAAGAAAAAGTCACTTTCAACATATTTGGAAGGGTCATGCTAATTTTTAGATTATTTTTTTCTAACAACACTTGCTTATAAAGATTACAAATGTGTCCTAAATTACTAACAACATGAGTTGGTAAAATACAACGTAGATAGTTATACAATGAGGATAGTTACGACAACGATATGTTGCAAATATGTGAAGTTTCTATTCTTCGTCCATCTAATTGTAGAAGTTTTGTTTTTTTTCTTGATCGGCAAAAACACGATATAAAAAATAAAGCCTAGCAAAAAGCTGGAGTAAACGAAACAGAAACAAACAATATAAGAAATTATAGCAAATCTAAAACATCAAAATTGACCTATTGTTAATTTTAAATTATGCACCAACTCCCTACTTATTATCAAGATAGTAAAGACACTCACAAACTAAAGTTGGTAATTGAAGGAGACTTAATGTCATTGGTTTTTAAACCAGTGGGCTTATAAAACAACCGGATCTACCATCACTAGTCAGAGTTCTTTCTCCGTCCACCATCGTTCGTCGTAGTTCTTATCTAAATCGTGTTACACTAGTTCAGGTTTTTGGGTAAATCGTGTTATATTTTGGATTTATGTTTATTCAGATATGTGTTTTAATCTTATAGTTGGATGAATTGTGTTTTATCTCGGATTTTTTTAATTATGTTTTACACTATCTTAGTTTTTGAGAGAGTTGTGTTTTACCTTATTAGGTCATTCTTTTCTCTTCTCTTTATAAACAAAATGAAATAACTTAGTAAAAATCTTTTGTTTTAAAACATAATGATAAAACACAATACTAAAACACAACACATTTTGTATGAATCACCATATGTATAAAACACAATGAAAAAAATAAAACAAAATAAACACAAGTAATAAGCTGACGGTTAATCGATGGTTAACTGAATTAACTAAACCATATTTTTCAATAATCAAATCATTCTATCCGGTTATAAAAATCTAAAAACAAAAATGTCAAACGACTCATATTCCCCAAACATAATTTAGAGCAACGAATACAAAATAGAGTAATGCCTTTCACGTAGTCTCTTGGCTCTTAAAAAACATTAATATTTTGATTTTAAATTCAGTTTACAAAGGTACATTGTCGCTACCACGTTCATATAATTATATTAATAATAATAATTAGTCCAAAACCAGCCTTTGTATATTTTGCTTTTCATTAATATCAGGAAACTATATATATAATGCTACATTTGTCAACCATCTTCATCCCACAAACAACTTCCATTCTTGTTGTTACCTTGTAGTCAAACAACACTCAACAAAAATGGCAAACAAACAATATACCATCATCATCTCCATCTTTTGCATATGGCAGCCGTTACCGCCCATGATACACTCGCCAAACAAGACAAAACCGCCACTGTGGTTGTGGAAGGAAAGGTGTACTGCCAAAGTTGTAAATACTTTGGGTCATGGTCTTTAACGGATGCTGAGCCAATCCCGGTTGCTAAAGTTAGTGTTATATGCAAAAACCATAAAAAACGAGTGAGCTATTATAACGCGTTTGAGACAGATAAAGATGGTTACTTTTATGCAGAGCTAAAAGATTTTAAAATGACCCATTATCTATTGGACCATCCTTTACATTCTTGCCATGTGAAACTAGTGTCGTCTCCACTTGAATCGTGCAATCTTTTGTCGAATGTTAACAATGGCATCAATGGCTCTCCTTTAAGGTTTGAGAACAAGGTTGTGTATGGAAAGAATTATGAAGCAGTTGTGTATGGATCTGGACCCTTGGCTTTTCGTCCTACGAATTGTGAACCAGAAACCACTCACTAAACTCGCTATTGTTTTTAAGTGTTTTATTTCATGACTATGGTATTTTGTATGAATTGACTTTGATATAATATCTTCAATATGCTAATGCAGTTCTTTGCCTAACGCTATATTTTCTTTGTCCGCATCTAAACTACACAACGGTCTTCATAAAAATGCAAGAAAAGTATCATCCTAAACAATTAACAAACATGAAATGTACGACGTTGAATGATTAGAATCAGATCATTAGCTATAAAAAAAGTGGTTGCAAGAGATGGTGTTTGGATGTGTTTCCGATCCACAACATGAAATGGGATTAATCCCTTTCGATTTTGTTGTGTGTTTGACAGTTCTCACTATTTAACGAAATAAGAAACACATGGAGCCAATTATTTGATCCCTAAGAAGAAACTGATCAAATGATTTTTGAAGCTCCTCTGCAGGCTTTGCTAGAGCAACATTGGTATTTTTAGGGTGTTTAGATGTTTGTTATAAAAGTGATTATACAACTCGTCAAAAAAGCTCGCCGTTATAAAGCTTGTTAACTTGAAACGAGTCCAACGACCATAAGTAACGTGTTCATACTGATACAAAGTGATTAAAATCATGAAAAAATATATACTAAAAGCTATCATTTTGCTTTACAAAATTTTCAGTTTTCGTCGTGCTAAAACACCGAATATGTTGGATAGGGCAAGTTAAAAACAAGCAAGTCTTTGATAGTGTCTTTTACATGACAAACATCTCTACACATTCATACAAAAATTTGGAACTAATAGAAATAATATAACAAGAAATACACAATATTTGCATTCCAGATATTGCTACATTACTCATACATGAATCAAGGTGTTAAGAAAAGAGAAGAGATTTAGAGGATCTGTTTCACTTTGCGTTCAAGAACAGGAGGGTCAATATCGATGCCCATATTAGCAGCAGTTCCTGCTATGATTCTCATTGCGGATTCAATGGTTGTGCAGTTCAAATCCGGCAATTTTTCTGCTGCAATTGCACGTAGCTGCTCGATTGTAATTTTCCCCACTTTTTCCCTTTGTGGGTCCTTGGAAACCTTTCTCCGCTCCTGAAAAAATATAGCATAGGTTTATAGTGCGAGTCAAAATGTGCGGAATTGAGCTATGTTGACATGATGGCAAAGGACAGTATTTTTATGATAATAACCTAAATCTTTGAATTCAGTATTATAATTGGCTGACTTTGAAGTAAGGGTGTAAATGACACGTAGCGGCTTGAGAGCTACTCGAGATCGGCTAGGTAAAAAGCTCGAATGAGCAGCTCGAACGAGCCGAGCCTTAACGAGCCTGAGTTCGAGCTTGAAATATGACTTGTTTAGTTATCGAGCCTAAGCTCGAGCCTTACATAAAAAGCTCGTTTAGGCTCGCGAGCCTAAACGAGCCCAAACAAATGTTATATTTTTTTTATGTATGCGATTTTGTCCTTTGAACATGTTCAATTTTAATTAATAATATTGGTGAGCCGAGCTTTTAGGTTGTTTAAATTTATTTTTAAATTACCTCGAGCGGAGCCAAGTTCAGCTCGAGTTCTTAGGTTTTACTTTCAAGCCGAGCTCGAGCTCAGAATAGTAGGCTAGAACAGAGCCGAGCTAGAGCCTAGTCAAGCTCAGGCTCGGCTCGTTTACACCCCCATGAGTAGTAGTTAGTTTGGAGCTGACCCGATATTCCTTTAGCTAAACCTTTCTATCTGACCCATTTGAGTGTGCAAAAAAGGACCCAAATTAACACATCCATTAGTAAACGGGTTGAAATTGCCATCTACCCTATGCACTAATCATGAGACGAACACAAGGTAAAAAACGATTCCAGTCTTGAGGCAAACATAAAGCAATTTGTAATCATTTAGATTAGGATCATAGAACATGTTGTTTGCTACACATAATCAGATTGCAGCCACAGAAACCTCTTTAAAAAAATTTGTCAATTCCATTTCATGAATCAGATTATTGGTAAAATTCTTGGTTTTAAAAGCGTGAGGCACGCCGAGCTGCTTAGGTCCTAAAAGCTAAAGCACGAGGGTCAAAATCAGAAATTGATTCTGATCATTTAGGTTACCAAATCACACTCTAATCTGAAACCATAATACCTGCAGCTTTAAGAAGCAGAACCGATGCAGGAGGCGTTTTCAACACAAATGTAAAACTCTTATCCTGTAGATTCAAACACCCACACAAACAAATCAACGATTATAAATAATACAAATCCAAAAACAAAACACTCTAAACGGAACTGAGATGAATGAGATACAAACTAACATCATAAACAGTGATTTCAACGGGGATAATATAACCAGCTTTATCCGCAGTCCTGGCATTATAATCCTTACAAAACGCCATAATGTTAACTCCCTTAGACCCCAACGCCGGTCCAACCGGTGGTGCGGGTGTAGCCTTCCCGGCTTCCAGCGCCAGCTTAATCATTCCGGTCACTGTACAATCACACACGTTATATCAAAATTATGTTGGAAAATCAAGCCACAAATGACTAACACAAAACACACGTCATGAATGAACTCTTTCGTCTCTTTTTAATAAACCAAAACACACAACCATCTATTTATACTAACATTAACATCTAGGGATGAGAACGGTACCGTGCCGATACCGAATTTTTTGAAAAGAGGGTACCAAATACTGTACTGAAGCAGTACAGTACCGGTATTCGTTAAAAATGTTCCCACTATATGATATTGGTATTGAACCAGTATCACATTTTTGGAAAAGTGGGTACCAAATTACCGTACTGCCGGTAGTCATTAAAAAAATGTTCCCTCTGTATGGCATTGGCACTGAATGTCTGAACTGGTATCAATGTTTTGGAAAAGTGGGTACCAAATACCGTACTGAAAGTACAACACCCGTAGTCATTAAAAAATGTTCCCTCTGTATGATATTGGTATTGAATGTGGGTACCGAATACCGTACCGACTCAATACAATATCGGTATTCGAACCAAATACTCATCCTTACTAATCCTAACAACATCTTACTATTCCTAACCAACTCAAACTCTATTAAATATTAAATAAACCAACTAGATAAACATAACCCACTAAATAAAATACCAATACCTAACAACTCGATAACTAAACCAAAATTAACTTTATTATCCGGGCCCTAAAAGGCCAAGTCATTTGAACACATTTTCAAGTTAACACACAAAAAAAAAAAAAAAAAAAACTTTATCTCCAACCCATTTGAATTTCATCTTCAAGTAACAAACTTTCAATATAAATAATATGTTAACTACTAATTTACCTTTTTTAGCTTTGCCACCAGGTTTAGGAGGGGCCATGGCTCTGATAGTAAGAGGTCTGGGAGTTGCAGAGCATGATTGTTTCTTATTGCAACGGAATTGCAGAGAGATGTTTGAATTAGAGGATAAAGGGAATGATGATAGGAAGGAAGATGAAAGAGTCGGTGACTGGTTTTGCTTGGAAAGGTTAGGAGATATTGGGTGAAATGTGGATAGAGAAGAAGCCATTTTTTTTATGATTTGGAATGCAAAATGGAGAAGAAGATTGTGATGAAGATTAGATGGAAGTATCTTATCTGGCTGAAGTTACATTTGGGTCTTGTGGACTGGACAGTTTTTGGCCCAACTTTATACAAGAATGTAAGTAAAAGTACTATGTAAGGAGCCCAAGTTTGTCAATGAAAACCGAATACCGATCCATGGTAAATATTTCGGTTAATTGGTATTCGGGTTTCGGTTTTCGGGTGAATTGGGGTTAGGTTGGGGATTCGAAATTGTGAATCGTAAACCATCAAATAGTGAAAACGAACTGTGTGTATTTCAAACCAGCCGAATTTCTTTGGTTTTATGGTTTATAGGTTTTGATGGTTAATCAGCACGCTAATTGACAATGATAGAGTGAAACATGAGAGTAACGTGTGGCAACTATTATATTGATACGTGCCCCACATTTGAGTCTTACACATGTCCATAGTTCTATGCATGCATACTCACGTTCACAATTTATTAGCATTTTCTAGTTAACAAAGTTCTTGTGTTGGATTTAGACAAGAAATTGATCCTACAAGAAACCCGGTGGAGGGTGGTGGCATGTAGGGGCAATGGTAGTAGGTGGGTGGCGGTTGCTGGTAGTGGTAATTGGTGGTGGCAATTGGTAGAGAGAGGGGGTGGTTAGTGAGAAATATAAGAGTTGTATATATGAATATTTTTTTTTAAATTATTTTGCTTTATTAAAACATTTTAAAATAAAGGGTAAAAGATTAAACTACCCCATGTATGACTTGATTTAACGATAAAAATAAATTGGGTTTAGGATAAAGGATGTGACGTGTAAGGATTAAGAACATAAAGATGTAATCTGTAATTTTGAATCTAAATTGCAGTCTACTATAAACATAAAGCACAATTTATGAAATTTATTCTAAAGAATATGAAAGGTGACATGACAATATCTCTTTACTATAGTTTTTTTTTTTAATTGGGATAGATTAGTTTATGACTGTTGTAAATATTGTACACATTTGTAAAAAAAAAAAAAAAAAAAAAAAAAAAGTTACACGTGGGACAATGCCGCAATTGCTTGGAGTTGGAAACAATATCCTAGTTCGAGTACCAAAGTTGAAGAGGTTGTGTCATGTCATAGGTTAATTTCGGGAGTTAGACTTTGTGACAAAGCAGATCGACGGGTTTGGAAACAAAGGGATTAATATAAGCTATTCTGTTAAAGGAACTAGGGAGTGGTTGCTTGAGGATGAGGTGAGAGATAATAGCAATGTGTTTAGGTGGTTCAAGTGGATCCCAAACAAGTGTAATATCTTAATGTGGAGGGCTACCATCTGTGGTGAAGCTTGGTTCTTGAATCGGAGGGGGCCAGACTCAATTTTTTTCAATCGATAATGGAAAATCGACGGGGGCCGGACTCAACCCGGACTCAATTTACCTACGAAAAATCGCAAATTTCCACTACTGCACCAAAAAACAGGGGGGCCAGGGCCACCCCTGGCCCCTATATATCCTTCACCTCTGGCTACCATGGATAGGATTCCGATTTTGGGTGCTCTTAGGAGGAGGAATATTGTGATTGGAGATGGGGGTTGTTATTTTTGTGGTGAAGCGGACGAGAATACGAACCATATTTTTACGGCATGCAGGGTTCCGAATGGGGTGTGGGCCGGTGTGGCTTCGTGGTGCAAGTTATCCTCTTTCTTCTTGTTTTCGATCAATGATATTAAGGGGTACGTAAATCAATTGAACAGTTCGAAAACTAAGAAAGAAATCGTATATGGGGTGCTTATTTTGATGGCTTGGAGTATTTGGAAAGCTCGAAATGATAAGGCGTTTGCAGTGGATCCGAATGTGGCCCGCATTGTTTCGGATGTGAAGGCCGTGGGGTATCTTTGGTATAGGAGTCGTTTTAAAGATTGTACATTAGATTGGAAAGGATGGTGTAACTTCTTGATTGACATGATGTAAGTTTTTGTGTACGGTTATCTCTATCTTAGAAGTATACCTTTAAAAAAAAACCTATCTTTCTCCATAAACTTATTCTGGAATCTCAATTGTATTTAAAGTTAACTATCCTTTTCCCTCTTTAACACATGATATATCTACATTTAAAGTTGCTAGTTATGTCATAACAAATATACCTTAAATTTAAGGATAGTAGTTACATATATCATACGTAAAATGTGCTTTCATGTCAGTTAGTGCTTCCTAAGATATGATTTATCACGTTGTCTTTTTATTAGTTTTTAAATTCATAGAACAATCGGTTAACTATAACTAAATCCGAAAGAAAAATACAATTTAGTAAAATGCTAGATTATATATTTATAGAGATAATATACGTCTGTTGACTTTGTATACCATCTCATTGTAAATAATCAATCTTAGCATAGGTCTATCATGATCTTGAAATTATATACCAATGGAAATAACAACCCTAGTCGGCAGTCGCCATACATAACGCTTGAATGGTCAACCCTAGATATAATTTCTAAAAAGAATAACCAAAACCGTAATTAAACCTTACCAATGATCATCTTTCATATGTGTAATCTAACTTAAAAAAAATTATAAACAAGTTTTTGTTAATTCTTATTTACTGGTAATAATTTTTAATTTTTTTTATAAGACCATGTGTAGTGGTGGGTAAAAATTTCAAACCCTATCTGACATTAAACGACATGTGGCATGTGAGGTACACATGGGACTTGAAATAAAAAAAAGTGTAGTGGTTAAGTGAAAATTTTCAAGTCCTCTCTCTCTCTAAACCCCTCACCACCTTTTCTCTCTCTTTAGACTTAAATGCAAGCAATGTCATTGGCCCTCCTTATTTTTTCACGGCGGGAAACATTTCCCGCCAACCCAAAAACGCCCCAAAAAACGCCCACGGGGGCAGTGTAGGAATTGGATTGTTTCCCGCCAACCCAAAAACGCCCCAAAAAAACGCCCACGGGGCAGTGTAGGAATTGGATGGGGGCGTAGATTTGGGGCAAAAACGCTCATTCCCGTCTCCATTACACATTGTCTAAACCGTTTTTATAATAAACCGTTAAAAAGATTTTGTTTTAATACTTTTATAGAGTTAGTTACGTGTATAGCACAAAATAGAAACCTCCGCAAACAAACACACACACAAAAAGCACCTTCCTTACCGTTGTCTCTGTCATTCCCCTTCTCTTTGGTATATGCTCCCAGCATCTCGTCTTATCCCTCTCCCTCCCCTTCCCCTCTAACCCCCCCCCCCCCCCCCCATTTCACTCGCACTCTCCAAACCCACACATCTATGGCCCAAGCAACCACCTCCTCTCTCCACCATAACGGCCTCTACTTCACATTCTCGGCGCGTGACTCCCACGCTCTCTTCTTCAACCCACACAAATCCCACCGTCCATCTAACAAACTCCCCTTCACTCACCTCTCCTTCATCCCATCTCCACCGTCCAATCGTCGAACAACACTCGTCTCCACCGTACCAGTAGAACACGTACCCGCACCTGATTTTAACTTCCATGAAGAACTCACTCGACTCCGTACTCTCCGTTCCAAATTATATAAAACCAAAACTTTAAAAGAAAAAATCCACGTGCTTAATTCTGATTCGAACGTCAAACGGTTTTTTCAAATCAGGTTATTATTATAACAACGGTTTTGCTAGGGTTTTGGAAGCGTTAGGTTTGGATGAGTATGAGTTGTTTTTGCTTAAGTGCATTGTGGCTGCTGGTCAGGAGCATGTGTTAGTGTCGGGTTTTGGTACGGATTTGGATGTTAAGGATGTGAAAGGTGAGTTTGTGTCGGCTAGAAGCTCGTTGAAGAGCGCGTTGTATAGTTTGGTTGAAATGATTGAGAAATGGGATGGGAGTGATGATGGAGAGGTTCGGGTTAACGAGATTGATGCGGTTGCGTTGAATTCGTTGTTGAAGATTTTGAGAGATGTTGATGAGTTTTATGATTGCATTGGAGGGATAATTGGGTTAGTTTTGCGTTTTTTTCGATACGTGTTTATTAACAATTGTTATTGTTATATCTTAGGCTGAATTTGATGTTAGTTAGTGCTTATAACATTACCAATTTACCACATGAATTTGAGTTATTTAAGTAGAGTTTGGAAGATAGTTGTGAATTTGGAAGTCATCGGCTTCTTTTAATTGATATCCGCAATGTTGGTAGTATGTTAGATAATTGTTTGAATATGCACTACTTATATTGAATGCTAATTGTTTTGGATCAATGCTGTTTGATATACAAGTATACAAGTTTATATGGTTGTAAAATGTATAAGATGTTTATATACGGAAATCATTGAATTCCTGGCAGATACCAGCTAACGGTTTTAGAGCTTCTTTCTCAGTCTCCACATGGAGAGAAGAATGCTAATTTTCAGAACCTGGATAATTCTAACTCAATGGGAATGCAGTTTGTGGAAATTCATCCTCCAAGTGTACTTGATCTTTCTCAAGACACAGAGTACGCGGCTCAGGCTGCTTTATGGGGAATTGAGGTAAGATGAGATTGTGTGTTGTCTGATGTTTTATATGGTTCCAGGAAACAGTATTAGGAAACTAAGGTATTTTAACTGAATTTAGGGTTTGCCGAGCCTAGGAGAGATTTATCCTCTTGGAGGCTCTGCTGACAGGCTCGGATTAGTGGACTCAGTCACAGGTGAATGTCTCCCTGCAGCAATGCTTCCTTTTTGTGGCCGCACCTTGTTGGAAGGTCTTATAAGAGATGTTCAGGTGTGGTCTCTTTTTATGTTTCTATTCTTATGAAGGTGTTGATCGAGCATTCGAGCCTGACTGCCTGAGATCATGCCCTCTATTTTTTGCATTAATTTGAGGACTTTAATCTGCATACGTGTTTTCATTTTTAAGTATACTATGTTTACCTGTAGTAACAACTGTTGAATAATTGCAAGGCAAGGGAGTTCTTATATTTCAAATTATTTGGAGAGCAATGCATAACTCCTGTTGCGATGATGACAAGTTCGGCCAAAAACAACCATGAACATATCACATTGCTGTGCGAAAGATCCAAATGGTTCGGAAGAGGTCGATCAAATTTCAGACTTTTTGAACAGGTCCTATAAGTAGAATGTTGATGATGTATTCTACAAGTGTATTTAGGCTCAATTGTAATGTAAGGCGATACTTATTTTGCTATAAATTGTGCTTGCCAGCCACTCGTCCCCGCTGTTAGCGCTGAAGATGGCCAGTGGTTAGCAAAGGGACAGTTCTTGCCTGTCTGCAAGCTGGCGGTCACGGTGTGATATGGAAACTTGCATATGACAAGGGCGTTTTTCAGTGGTTTTACGATCATGGAAGAGAAGGTGCAACTGTTCGACAAGTCAGGTTTGTTATCTAAATAGATACCTTTTGCTTATGGCTGTATATGTCAAGGTTGTGGATGTGTACTTTTTATCTTATGTTAACTGTTTGATCTTGCAGTAATGTTGTAGCTGCTACAGATGTGACCCTCTTAGCCATGGCAGGGATTGGTCTGCATGAAGGGAAGGTAACTTTTTTGTCTGGCCATTAAACAAGCTAATACTGCTGTTTCCTTGAGTAGAATAATTGCAATAGCAAGATCTATCATCTAGATATTAGGCAGTCAACTAGCCTTTCTAATTAGGTGGCACCTTTTTACATATACTCTGTCATAGAGGATTATGATCAGGATTGGAGCCAATCATGATCACTGGAATGCATTTTCGTGATTTGACCCTTACATAGATGAACCTTAGCCAGAAGAGACTAATTCATTGTAAAAACTATAACGTTAACTGATAATTTTGCAGAAGCTTGGTTTCGCATCATGCAAACGAAACTCTGGTGCTACAGAAGGCATAAATGTTTTAGTTGAAAAAGGCAAGCCTGATGGAACATGGACATATGGTGTGTCATGCATTGAGTATACCGAGTTTGACAAATTTGGAATTGCTGATGGATCTTCTTCTAATAGGTACTATTTGATACTAGTTTATTGAATTTCAGGGAAGCCAAGTAGATTAATGATAGCTAACCATCCTAACTTAGGCAACTACATTGTACACTTTGTTGCTTTTACACTTAATCAGTGTTTCTTTCGACAATTGATTGCCGTTGAGATGCTTGGTTGAAACACTAACGTAACGCTAACTAGATACACTCGTCCTTTCCAAATTTTAATGTAGATATTATTCCCCTGAACCTTGTGGCCAGAATGCATTAACAAATTTCATTTAGTAGGTGTTACCCGTCTAGTATTTAAATTATGTTATCTAGCTTGAAATCAAAGGGTACTATGGCAATTTTTCAGTATACTTAATCTAGTTATCATTCCCTTCAAACTTTGCCTACAAGTTTTGTAAGCAGAAGATTTTAGTTGTATTCTCCAATCAACCATGTTCATTTGTTAAGTTTGCAGACCGAGTTCCCAGCAAATAAAATATCCTTTATGTGGACTTGAAGGCTGCAGAGCATATTGCATCAAGTAAAGATGAGAGTAGCTTACCTGGCATGGTGCTAAATGTCAAAAAATCGATCAACTTTGTCGACCACTTTGGGCTCCAACATGGGTATGCTATCTGTCTACATAATCTACTCCAAGGATTTTTTAGTTTCTCATAGCATTTAATTTATATGATTGTTATGCTGGTTTGTCCATCAAATGTTTACTTTTAATCTGTGATCTATGAGCCATCTAATAAGACATGCAATTTTTACGCGGAACTAAAATAAACTACTAAAATCCAGGTTTCCTTTCCATCTTTGATTATGAGAAGTTAAAAATTGTGTTTAACCAAGCTTTAACATGTGTCTGAACTTTCACTGTTTTAGGTTTTGATCATGTTCGAACCTCACAAAAAAATTAAAAATAAAAGAATTTCATATAGAGTTTAGTTCGGCATTGATTCTGAGAGGTTATTTTTTGGATGTTTCTTCCCTGCTTATTGGTTAACTTGGTTCAAACTTCAAAATGTTGCATTACATGAGGGCATGCATCTTATCTGTATTCATCATCTATATGTTTAAACAAAGTTTCATATTTTGGCAGTTTTGGCAATTTTGGCTTCTGAGTAACAGGGTTGGGCCGTTGGGGTAACTGGGATAAGAAATCCAAATGAATCTTCCAAGAAGTGACTAGCATTTAATTAACATTGCCATAATTATAGCTCTTCACCACATTTGATGAAGTTAATTTTGTTATAATTACATAGCATTTAATACTAGTTTCTGTAGATATATAAATTTGCTTAACATAGTAGGATTTAGATATACCTTGTCTTTTCTGTGGGCAGTGTTCCAGGCGGCCGCTTGGAATGTACAATGCAAAATATTGCTGATCATCTTGTCAATAGTTTTTCCACCAGATATATGAAGGTGTAGAAGGTATAATGCGATTTGTTTTCTTTTAAATGTGTTGTATTATCATGGATTTTATCCTCCTTCGAAAATCTCTTATTTGTTTAATCATAAAGTCCAACCGTTTTTGCAAGTCTCTTGTAATGAAAGGCTAGCCATGTAATGTAATTGCAGAAATGCTAGATACCTTCATCGTCTATAATCATCGGAGGAAGGTTACATCATCTGCTAAGAAGAAAAGAAAGCCTGCTGGCATGTCCTTGCATCAGGTCCGTTTCTCATTTTTCTTTTTGTACCTATGACAACATCATGTATGTTCCACTGACGTGGTCTTTCTTGTTCCCATTTATTTTTTCTTAGATTTGATGTATTTGCTTATGTCTCTTAATTTTCAACTTGAAAGTGTGTCGAGCTTTCAAGTTGGTATGTGTTAAACATTATGGTGGTTGCTTTTTATCTCATCAGTTTTGCTAATTAGGTACTTTAAAATATGTGTGTGCAGACTCCAGATGGCGCACTACTTGATACAATAAGAAATGCGTATGATATTCTTTCATATTGTGATATCAAGCTCCCTGAGGTACCATAGACTCACTTATATTATGCTATCATTTATGCTTAACATTTGCTTTCATTCACGAGATATACATGGTTTCTGGAGTGTCTAGACTCTAGATGTTTGGTACTTCATTTACCAGATAATTATTGTTTGCAGATAGAGAGTAACGATAAATATGCAGATTCTGGACCACCATATATCATCCTTCTTCATCCTGCTCTAGGTCCTCTTTGGGAAGTCACTAGACAGAAAGTAAGTTCGTATATTCTGTATTGAACCTGTTTTAACAGAGTTTGCCCTGTATTATTTCTCACTTATTCTCTGTTTTTTATTTATTTATTTTACTTTAAAAGTTTCATGGAGGTTCAATTTCAAAAGGCTCTGAATTGCAAATTGAGGTTTCCGAATTCTTATGGAGAAACGTTCAGGTTTAATCGTTTTACCAAGACTCTAAGACATACAGTTCATAACCATTTTTTCTCTGTATTAAGTTATTTTTTTGATATCAGCTTGATGGAAGCTTAATTGTCATGGCTGAAAATGTCATGGGCTCTCATGTCGACAGAAACCATGAATCCATACTTCAATATGGTTACAGGTATGATATGGTGTACTGGTGCTCTGCTAAGAAGTTGAAAAGAAATTGAATTGAACCTCACTGTGAGACTTTGGGCTGAATATGACATCTATCCATGTAGGTGTGCACGCTGCAAGTTGGTGAACGTAAATATACAAAATAAAGGAATAGACTGGAGTTCAGATAAAAATCTGTATTGGAAGCATGATGTTCTGCGGTTTGAGGCACTAAAGGTCATACTGCATGGAAATGCTGAATTTGAGGCTGTTGATGTTAACCTCGAGGTTAGATTTGCACAAAAACTGACCTGTGATTAAGTAGTTTCCATTTTCTCCCATTTTTTCACCCTTTGGATACTCTTTAAGAATCTGATTCATATATTCATGGTCAAATACTTGCCATTTTTTGTTCTTTATTCAGGGAAATCATGTGTTTGAAGTCCCAGATGGCTACAAGATGATGGTCACATCTGGAAGTTCAGGTTTTCTTACTGCTTAACATCTTTTGTGTTTTTTTTATCATACTTAGCTGAAAGAAAAAAAGTCACCTTTGTTTGTACGAGAAACACATGTGTTTGTCCTACTTACGCCCTTCAAACTTTTGGTTCAGGCTTATCTATACAATTAAATCCTATTAAAAAGGAATTTATGGATAGCGGAAGTTGGTTCTGGAAGTATATTCTAAAGGGAAAACATATTAAATTGGAATTGGTGGAATTCTAGAGGACTAAGAAGATTGTTCACCTTTTGAGAATCATCGTTCACAGAAGAATCCGTCTCATTTCAACTGCGTGGTTAAACCCCCTTAACCCCATTATCCGTGTAATAATAGTATAGTTATTACGAGCTTAGTATGATGACAGTAGGGTCTCGGTTATTTATACTGTAATTTATTGTAAATTCTGTGTAAAAGCTACTATTGATCTATCTAAACAAAATTATTTGTTGGGCAATCTTGATTTCCATACTTCCACCCATGGTCTATTACAAATTCTTTCTGTTTTATTATGGTACTGATACGGCTTCAGGTTAGGAAGGATAATAAATTTTTGCATTCAATGAACAGGTAAAACAACAATTTTCATTTATGTCATCTCCACGAATTTACATTTTCATAATTCAATTTCAATTTGCAACACATTCAACCTAGGTGTGTGTTTTCATTCAACAGGTTTCGAAGACTGTGAGCAGCATCTGTTGAGCAATCTAAGCAGAGCATCAGCCTTTCTTTGAGCTTTCATAGAGCCATCAGCAGCCAAGCTTTGAAGAGATGGTATGCCTCTTGGATTCATTAATAATCTTCTAGCAACTTCATCACCACCATCTTTACATAGCCCCAACAATAGAGTTTAATGAATTCTCTTTCCCTTTTGGAGACCCAAATCTTAAAAGATCAATAAGAATTGGTACTAAACTTTACTCTTCCTTATTTCTTCAAGTCCCTCAGAACACCCCAATAACAGAGAAAGCACCGCCAATGCATCATCAGTAATTCCCGCCTTATCATCCATCAACAAGTCAATTAAAAGAGGTACTGCCCCTGAGACAACAACATTCACTTTATTTACACTATAAACTGCAAGATTAAACAATGCGGTTGCAGCATCTCTTTTTCCCGCTGTAGTTCCATCTCTTAACAGCCCAACTAAAGATGGAATTGCTTTGGGACGACTACCAATAATCACTTTATAGTCATCAATAAGTGATAAACTAAATATTGCTGCTGCTGCATTTTCTCTTGCTTCCATTGTTTTACCTGAACCCAATACATCTACTATGTTGTCTATTGCTCCTGCAGCCACTATTAACACCTTATTGTTGTCAAATATAGAAAGGTTTAGAAGTGCTGTGACTGCATTCTCTTGTATTCTTGGATCATGTGAAGAAAGTAAAGTTACCAAAAAAGGAATTGCTCCCGCCTCTGAAATTATCCTTCGGTTATCCATCCCAGTTTTGGCAAGTAATCTCAACTCATAAGCTGCTTGCCTTTGGATATCAATCGAACCCATTGCTAACTTCCCACCAGAAATTCTGCTGTCTTTTTTACAGTATCCATGGCGGCTTTCGTTGCGGAAATGTGATCAACTGCCTTTTCAGGTAGCTTTCTCTTCATACTAGGGCTTCTTTCAATATGAGATGATGAAGAACTTGATGTTGCGGGATCGGTTAACGGTATGTTGTTTTCTTGACAAAATTGGTGGATCAAGCTTTTGAGCGCGTAGTTTGGAATGAGTGCCATGTGGATTAATCTCTGTCCACTTTTGGGACATGTATGGTGCCCGGAGTTAATCCACTGTGCAATTGACACCCGGTCGTATGTGTGTCCCGATGCTACGATCACTGGGTCCTGCATTAAATCAAGTGAAATTGGGCAACGGTATTCGTCTGGGATGTTGATGACCATTGATTGAGAAGACGGATAATGATGCTGCTGGGAATATGTATGCGTAAATTCATCTTGTACATGATCTTCTTTGTTGAAAACCATGGATTTTGACAATGAACAAGTGAAATGAGATTGTTGATATTGGAGACCACAATAAGCCCACGGTTCCCGCCTGCTTCTCTGCTTCAGCCTCGAGTTTTGAAATCTCTTCCTCATAATCGATTGGGGTTTTTAATCCAATTTGTGCCATGATTGCTTTGATTTTCTCAAAGTCAATGACGCCTTTACTCTTGCTGTTTTTAGAACTACTAGACATCATCACTTGAAGAAGCTCCTCTCTTCTTTGAATCTCTTTAGAATCAACCAATGAGTCAACTCGTTTGACTTGTTTATGAAGAAGCTCCACTTGCTCTCTTGTGTCTGCTGTTATTTTCAACAAGCTGAGAGGTAAAATATCTAAAGCTCTACTCATTTCTTTCCACCATCACATAAAATTGATTTGAGATGCTTTCTGATCGAACAAGGTTCCACAAACTGCTACCTTCTTTACACACTTGCATCAGTGATTTCACCCTTCGGATAACTGAGTAAAGCTCAGTTAGACACAAGATGGAAGAAGGTGGAAGTTGACTATTTGTTTCTTGAATTTCTTCAAACAATGATGAAAGAAGTTTGATTCTTCTTATCATTGTTGACACATTCTTGGATTGTGTAACTGGAATTTTCTCTATGCTTGTCACTTCATTAGAGATTTGGATTAATGATTCTAACAGAGAACCAGTTGGAAGTAAGCCTGAAGAAACCATGATTGGGGGAGGTAGAGTTGCATCCATGGTGTTCTTCTCTAATATTCATGATCAAGGTTAAAGGACTTTCGATTACTTCAATACATAAATGTATTAATAAATGGATTTTTAATATAAGTTGTCTGTTTCTGTTTGTACTATTCATATAGATGGCATGAAGAATGATGGCAGGAGTCTTGGGTTGCTGCCACTTGGAGAATCTGCAGGCCTTTCTTGTAAGTCCTATAATAATTTTATTCTCTCTCTAATTTTATATTTGTTTTTTTTAATCATAATAGCCATGTCAAAGCTTTCATTACCTGGTTTTATATATTTTCTTTCAAGTATCTTTCAAGTTTCACTATCTGCTGCCATATTTATGCTTTAGGATTTATACGCTACCCACAAACAGTAGTACAATCATTAATGCAAAAAGATTTTGGAAAGCTACATTAGATTAGATAATCTATTTCATTACTCATTAGCTGTTAGGATTACCACAAGAACCATTTATTAATAGTCAGCTGAATAAATTAGGATTTGCATTAAGCCTATGATAATTAAGCATGGTCTAATCATGAAAATTACACCTGGCAATGATAACCCATTCTTCTAGAAATTGGTTGATTTGGGTAATTTTTTGCTAATTAGGTTGATTTAGGTTTACTTAAATTATATATGGTCATAATGGTCCATCTTTATGAAACATGCTAACTTAGAAGATTATCCAAATGGGCCAACACCACCCATCGCCACTATGTGCCGCTACTACCGGTTGCCGTAAACATGACTGTCGTCACCTCTACTTACTGGGCGCCACTGCAGTCACCTTTACCTTTACCTCTGCCACAGCCATCGCCGTCATGCGCCACCGCTTCTGCCTGCCATCGCCACTAGAAGTCATAAAAACACATTTTGATACTTTGTTTCCTAAAACGACCCATTTCAACCCATTTCCCATATTAGTAAGAACCCGCTTTGAAGTTTGAACCGGACTAAATTGATAATTTTTAAAACGATCCCTTTGACCAAAACCCAGTTTGACCATGTGTCAGATTTAATTAATATCCATTTTGGTAAGAGAAAGACTATTCTTCCTTACTTTTTGTAATTGTAACTATTTTATTGTTGGAAAAGAAAAGGAAGTAGGTGTGTTGACTTGGGAAATTGTCAGTTTCTTCTTGGATTATCTGTTGAAATCTTCATCAACAAATCTGTTCTCAGTATTGTTTAGATCTATTTTTATTGTAATCTAATTTGTTAATCTGGTATTACGGGTATTAGGAGCACCAATATATATAATAACGACGATGGGTAAATAGCTGGCATGTTGAAATTTGGCAGAGGACTTGGTTTGGTGAGATGGTTCCAAACAACAAATGTTGAATAGGCAGAGGAAAAAAGCCAAAGAAGCCTAATATTTGCTTTGGTAAAAGTAGTTAACACTTAATTATATCTCATTTTTATTAATTTATTTAGGGGTCCTTCTCATGTAGGTTTGTAACAAGAAAATGCCTGAATTGACATGTGTTTTGGAGGTTTCTGACCAAAAAGCCTTGACCTCGTCATACATCCGAATTAGTTTCTAGAATGAGAAGCCAACAACGACTGCTGAATTTTCTTTTGGACATAATACATAAGGGCCTTGAGAATTTAGAAGATCCAAAGATGAAGAAATTACAGACTGCTGAATGCTGAATTCCTTGATTTCCGTCGAAACAATAACGGAATATATACAAGATAAAATACTCTCTAAATATCTACACGCTAAATAGAAAATTAGAAATGCCCAAAAGGTGGAAAAATAGGAGGTTGGATGATGAGTTAAATTGTGTAGAAGTGACTAGTTTAAACGATTTAGGAGGCTAATGCATTTGTGTATGCTTTGTATAACTTTTGGCCAGTTTGAGTTGTTTCTTTTCGCGTTAAACATGTTTGACACATTAGAGATAAAAATGCCTAGTTGACCCAGTTCAAAAGTAGTTAGAAACCAAAAGCCTTGTTTTCGTAATTTGTTGGTACGTGTACTTTCATGTGAAGAGAGATTGATCTTCTTCTTCCTCTCGAGCTTAACAAACAACTCTAGCCATTAAACATCAATATGTATATACGTACTAGTATGTATTGGTTAGGCACAATGAGCACATATGGAATCATGAGCATTAGAAATTCCGTCTATGTATACAAGTCTCGTATTATTCTTTGAATTAATCAATGTAGAAATATTTTACCTAAGGAAAAACCCCTCCCTTTTTGAAGAATCGTCATGTCAAGTGCCTCGTACACCTAATACTAAAGAAGAAAATTCAACATGCTACTTATATGTTATTCTGATATTTGTAATCCATTTCTTCAGTCATTTAAGGTTTTATACACCTGCTGCCGAACAGGCCAAATTCCAAACTCCCAGCTGTCATTCATCTTGTTTTCTTGTGTGTTATACACTACAGGGGTGTGCAAACGCGGTCGGTTAGGTTAACTGTGAGGTCGGTTAATCGAGAAGTGTTAACCATAACCATAACCGGTGGCCGGTAACTGTGATCCGGTTAAGCGGAGGTTATGCTTATTTCAGTTATGTTAGGTTATGTTATTTTAGTTGTTTATTTTAGGTATCCATAAGTGAATGTCCTTTGATTTAGAAAAAAGAAAAATAAAATATACTTTCATATGCTAATGATTGATAGATATGCTGGGATAGGTAACTAGTGCTGTAATTGTAAGAAATATCCTAATATGACTTGTATATGCTACTTTTTAGCATTTTAGCATAATTTTCATGTCTTGACAATTCATCAAACTCTAGTTAGATGAGAAGTTAATTATTTTATTGAGTTTATATCTGTAATATATCTTCATTAAAACGGGGCTCAAAGTAGGTGTATATATAAAGAAAGCTTACCTACCCATTATGCCAGTGTGAACCTTGTTTAACCATCGACATCAGGTTTCTAAAATTCATCTGTTCGGACGAGGGATTTTTCTGTCGACGCATCTTCAACTTTTGGCTTACCCCTCCCTATAATCCCATAAGAAGTAGATCACAGTTGTTAATAATCATAACATACCATGCCATGCCTATGTTGGGCATGTTAATTCCAAGGCTTCATGTGAATGATACATAGAAAGGGGGTCAATTGCTTAGGAATAAAATGGCCCTTCACATAGGTTCAATGTTGGGGTGTCATCATCTTCAAACTGGTTGAGTTAAAAAACTAAGTTATGACAAGATTTAAAGTTATTCATGTCGATTTCAATCGTAAATGTATTTTCTATGTAAATCTTGATGTTGTGTATAACTTAACACATAGGGTGTGGCATTTTGTTTGAGTACGTGATATATATTACTCTTCAAAAACGGTATACAAAGGACCCAAATTGGTACTTGTCTCCTTTGTGAAAAATCAAATTGCTTCAAAAAATGAGAATATGCCATGTAGTTGACATGAACCAAATCTTAGATTAAAAAAAGAAGTTTACTCAATGGACATATTATACAAAGACTTTTTTTTTTTTTTTTAAATTGGCAGCTTTAACTAGCTTAAAACTGAAAGCTAGTTAATGAAATTGAAAGACATAATATGAACGTGTAATATAGGTAGTCAATGATCTATGCATTTTTACACCAACT